>JAUOBX010027557.1:0-14025 GCA_032360705.1 Eupentacta quinquesemita
CAACAAATTATCGTCAGCCCTCGACAACACCGGACAGTGGATGGCCGAAAATCGATTGAGGATGAATCCTGAAAAAAAACGAATTCATCATCTTCGGTAGCAGACATGCTTTGAAGAAATGCACCACTTCAGAAATCGGAGCCGAAGGTACCAGTGTCAAGTCCTCATCGCACATCAAATTACTCGGAATGATTCTCGATGCCCAACTGAGTTTTAAACAGCACATTTCCGCAAAATAGCGTGCTTCATATCTCGCGCTTTTCAACCTCAAGAAGATCAAGCACCATCTCAGCAAGGAAAACCGGCTCAAACTAGTCAATGCTCTTGTTTTCTCCCATTTTGACTACTGCAACAGTATGTTCGTCGGTCTGCTCGAAAGCACAATGAAGCCATTCCAGAGAATACAAAACCTTGCAGCGAAATTAGTCTTGGGGCGTCCCATACATAGCAGTACCACTGAAGCTCTCCGTGAGTTATACATGCTTCCCATCCGCGTTCGTTCCGAGTATAACATCCCGGTGCTCGTCTACAAATGTCTCCACAACCTGGCTCCTCCATACCTTGCAAACATTATACACATCAGACCCATCCGTTACAGCACCAGATCAGCGAACCAAAGAATACTTGATGTCCCCTTCACCAGAAGAAGCTCGTTCGCCGACAGATCATTTGCCGTCGCAGGTCCCAAGATGTGGAACGCACTGCCTGCTCGAATCACAGCAAGAACTCTCACATCGTTCAAGAAGAACCCCAAGACCCACCTCTTCGCCAGGACTTTTGTATAATGTTAGGCTTGTAACCTACCTGTATATACAGTAGTAGTTTCTGCAGTTGTTTTGTAAGTTTTGTAAAGCGCCATTGATTACCCCCTGTAAAAATGAGCGCTATAATAAATGTTTATACTTATAAATTTGTTTACACTAGTTTTTCGCACGTGATATAAGAACCGAATGTCGGCGAAGGTTGGGAGGTGCACCATTGTGATTCATCAGTCGACCCGCATCCGTGTGACCTCTGACCTCAATTTGACCTCTACCGGCTTCCATTCCGAATCATGTTTTAAAGGCCATTTTCGGATGTCAATGTGACCTTCCGATCAAAACGAGCCATGATTTGACCCCGTGTGAGCTTTGTGTGAAAAGTTTCCGGTTTGAAAATCAGCACAGTTGGTGTGCTCGTAGAGATTTGCATTGTTTTTTTTTAGTTCATTGGGTCAAACAACCCCTGATGATGAGGTCAAAAGGTCAAAGGTCAAGACTCAGGAAATGTGCTCATTTTAGGAGTTATTGGACAGAGAACATAATAACTGTCAATTTGTTGATATGTGATAGAGCTATGTGTGCTGCATAGACGAACTAACTCCGCTTCAATCGGACATCCGGTGTTCAAAATACAAGGTGTCAAAGGTTGATTTAAATACTTTTTTCACAATTGCGTTAGCTGTACGCATTGAAATATGTCGCGCTTCCACATCAAGAGTAACATTTCCATACAAAAACGTGATATCATCAAAGGTCATTCAAGGTCACTTCTGGGAAGAAAACTGCCAAAAAATACGTTTCTTCGTTACATCTTCTAGTGACCTTGTCGTATATTTCTGATTCATTGCGACATATTGTATCTCATGGAGAGTAGCATTTTTCATAGAAAATGTCATTTGGTCACTTATGGAGAGAAAACACAAACCGGAGTACTTGAAAAGACAGGTACTCTCATTGGCGGGGTCCTACATGGTTGATCTTTTGGGACGAATTGTGAATAGTGTTGGCGATTATTTTCAAACATAACAGTCATTTCATCCAAGGTCATCAGAGGTCAGTTATGGGTCAAAAACGTTCCAGTGGACCCTTGAGTAAGGTGCCTCATCCCGATAGATTGCAATGGGTGGAAGGTGATCTGTATGTTGTCGTCTGTATGTAATGACCACCCTTTGCATTGAGGTCATGCTCCAGAGTCATCGCCTTGGTCCGTGACCTGACGAGGGTTCGCAGCTGACGAGAGTATCCAGGTATGCACCCTTGCGAGACACAACCACATGCCTATATATATATAAACCCCTTGGAACCCCCTAAAGGACCCACACCTCAATTGTGTATTTTATTCACCATTATTTCAACGCGGTAGGCAATATGCCATGTTTTCACCAAATAACTGCATTCAGTGAACAATCACCTCTTTCAAATTGACACCTTCTCCTCCTTCTCAGTTGATAAATAAATCATTCATGGTGCATTCATGGTGCATTGGAGTACTTATTTGTTCCCCAGTTTGCCATATAATCATATAAATATATATTATAGAGGAACGTTTCTAGTATATTCAACTTTTACTAGACATTGTCCTTATGGTTTACCAGTCATTTCATCGCAACTCACCGTCTCATCTATCCTGGTGTCGGCTAGACAATATGAGAACCACAGACAAGCTTGTAACTACCTCCCCAGAGTTGGCGCTAAGGGATGGGATAGTCAGATTCTGACTATTATTCAAGAATCGCTCCAACAAAATATTGGTGGGAGGGATATTCCCCCGAATTCAATCAAATAGCAGTTTTTTTTATAATTTGCATTATGAGTTATGACGATTGAAAATCCCTCCGTGATTTTCGAAATCCCGCTTGACAAAATTCCTAAGGAGGGAAATCCTTCCCTGACTTGATTTCTTAGAGCTAACACTGTACCTCCCTGCATTTTCTCCTTGCCTCAGCATCCCTCACAGCGTTTGCTGTATCTCTTTTCAATGAGCTATTACTTTATCCGCAGAACTGAAGTTTTCCTCCATTTGCTAAAGAGTTATTTAATGTTATTTATCACTTGATTGGTTCACTTCATTTTTATGTCCTAATTTCTTCAGTTCGCTATCGTATCATCTTCCTTGATGATCTTCAATGTACAGTGTTTATATATTTGCCTTGATTCATTTCCGACTAACAAGAACGTTTTAAGTAGAGTTTTGAATCTAAATATATTACTTCTATCTGATGACTGTGTAATCATGAGGATTTCCCCTGTTTTAAATTTTCTCATGATTGTTCATCAGCATTTCCCCCCTCTTTTCAATAAAGCACTGTTATTGAAGTACTCCATCACCATTATTGACCAATCATCCATATTTTCTCCCGGTTTGCTATAAAAAAATGATGCTCTTCTGTCATCTCTATCATTTACTGGCGTATCATCCACTGCAATTGGTCATTCATTAGTGTTTTACACTATTCTCCCTAGAAGTCACAAAGCTTCTGAGGCTGTAATAATTTCTCCCTCCCGGTTATTCTTGATTAATAGCAAATGTTGATATGATTTACAAACAGGAAGCTTTTGCCAAGGTTAGTTGACAGTTATTGACCATTGACTGTTATTCATTAGTTTATTGAACTGGCCTTTCCTCCTAATGATTGTCATAGTTGACATCACCACAGTCCCTCAATTTGTTCAGCTTCTCTCCTGTATTGATGTTGACATTTTTCTTTCATGGGCTGGACTTGCTTTTCACGAACTATTTCATACTTCCTGTCATAAAATGGTCAAGTTACACATAGCCGATAATTGTCAATTAAAAGTCAGGGATTCAATCGGCTTTCACTTCCTACCCTAATTGGTCATATTTACCAGCGAATTGAGGCTATACAAACTACACAAATAAATATCACCACAGTGCTCCCTTCCAGAAGAAAGTGGGTGATTGGAATCCTTTCCCATTTTACAGCTCAGCAATGAATAAATAAATCCGAAATGGCAGCACTACCACCAGAGAAACAGTCAAAGTTATGTAAGTTACTGAATTATATGTTGCTCTTGGTGCTTTGGTCATTTGTTGCTATTTATTTATTTGTTGTTGTTGTTCATTTTGTTTTTTCCGCAGTTGATTCATTTGTTCAATTTACACCAATCCTCAGGACGAATTCGGCAGCTCTCCAACAAATCACGACATACCACAGCCAGAGGTAATCACATCATGATCCAATAAATATTATTAATGACATATTGATATGAAAGTTCTTCCGGCAGCAGCAGTTACATCCCAAAACCTAATACCCTCCACGCGTCGCATGGGTATATATAACATGCATAGTGAATGGAAGGCTGACCTATGTCATTCCCTCCATCGGTGCGTTGAACGTGACCTGGGGGCGAGAGGATCAGGGAGAGGATCATCTCTGAACTGAGGATTGCCCGGAATGCTGACAATGTCAAGCAACTGGGATCATTAACTGCTCCCAGAGGTGGGGATGTCCAGGGTTCAATGCCCTCAATTTTCGTAATAATTTGACATGCAGATATTCCATGGCCCCATGGTTCGAGGGTCCGAGGGTTTGATGTTCCCAGTTTATGTTGAAATTTTAATAAGCCATGGATTTAGGAGGTTCAATGTTTCCGAAGTGTGATCATCCCAAGGTCTGATGTACTCTGTTCTCATGTGACATGGAACTCAACATTGAACCTCAGGATCATAGACATAGCCCCCGAAAAGATCTAGTTGATGCTCAAAGCATATATCCTGGTTGATGTATGTTGTTTCGTTTTGCTAAGTTACTGTTGCTGGAGTTAGAGACTAAGTTGAAAGACATGTCCAAAGGAGCCTGGCTATAAAACCTTTTGATGGGACAAATAATTGTTGGACTGTGTGATAGAAATATCCCTCATCTCTAAATTAACAATTAAGGAGGTTTGGAACGAACGGCTGGGTTTTCATTGCTCGGAAGGGCAGTGATGTCAAGTAGCTGGGGTCCGTAACCACTCTTACCGACGTTCCCATTATTCAATATTCCCCCTTTTCGTATTTATTTTGATGACCTGCAGATTTACGAGGTTTTCCTGTTATTTTTATAATCCATGGATGTAGGAGGTTCGAGATTCGATCATCCTATATGGTCCAATGTTCTCTGTTCTCATGTGACATGGAACCCTGGGAATACTGAACTCCAGTAACATAGAGATCAATGATCTAGTTGATGCTCGAAGCTTATCCTGCTCGAGCTTGTTTGGCGATAAATTACCATTGCTGAAGCCGGGGACTAAGTTGAATTCGGGCTATAAAACCTTGTGATGGAACCAATAATTCATGGACTGTTTGATGGAATTTCTCACTGAATCGATAGTTAGGAGTAGGCGGAGGTTTGGAACGTGCAGGTGAACTTTGATTGCTCGTGAGGCGATATTGTCTAGCAGCTGTGGTCTGTGACTGCATTCAGAGAAGGGGGTCTGTCTGACGTTCCCATTTTTGCTCAAACCAGCTAAGCTGGTTCTATCTATCCAGTCTGTAAACTTTTGCTTTTTCGGCTACCAAATGTTCGTTATTTGACGAATGTTGAACAAACTTGGAGGCAATGTTCATTGGATTGTGGCACATCATTGACTTTTTGTAGGTCAAGGTCAAAGATCATTAAAGTTGCATATTGACCCGTTATGTGAGAAACTGCAAAACCCTACTCCTCCTAGAAAGAATGTCCTTGAAATTTGGTGATGATGTTCCTCGGGTCGTGGTACCTAAATGCTGTTCGCAGATTTCGATCATGTTTTCGTTTCGTGACGATTGCGCCGAAACGGTGAGGATTTCAGACTCTCGTAAAACCCTACTTGACCCTACTGAATATTCTTGAAATTGGGTTATAATGTTCCTTATGTGTTGCTGCTTGAGATTTGTTCTCAGATTTCTGATGGAGGTTAATTTGTATACAGTATCAATGAAATGCCGAATACACGCAAAATCTAACCATTTCGGCAGGAATCGTTGGAATTTCTCACAATTTTGGTCTTATGATCCACAAGCAGTACTTGTTACTACTAATGATAAAAAAATCTAAAAGAGAAAATAACACTCATTGCAGATTATACTTTTCCCTCTGCTCAAGACATATTTACATATTGTGGATTCTGCGGGAATAACTCGTTGAACAACATTTTCGCCGAAAGAGGACGGGGGTGCTGGGAACTGATTTTTCCCATCTGCTAGACGAAGAGTACGTTAACCTCATACGTTCTACTATTTCGAACACTGTTAATAGTAACCCGTCATCAAATGCCTCATTGCTCTGGGAAGTGATCGAGCTGAATGTCAGAACACAGAGTATCAAATTGTCTATACGTAAAGCTAAAAGTCGCAATCGTTATGAGTTTCAATTATTAAAGATAATTTCATCCCTCGAAAACTATCTTGCCGACTCGCTTAATTCCGATTCACAGAACGAATTAAATGACGCTAGACAAAAGCTGGATACTCTTTATGATTTTAAACTCCATGGTGCAGTCATCATGTCTCGTGCTCGTTGGTACGAACATGACGAGAGAAATACCCGCTATTTCTTAAATGTACAGGAGAGAAGTAGAATCAATAATACCATGTCCGAAATATTGTCTTCGACGGGCTTCAACACTGTAGAATGCGGTGCTCACTTCAGAATGGTCACACAACTATATTTGTTTTCAGGCATATTGAGGAGCATTGAACAACTAACAACTGAGGACATTTCACACCTTCATTGGATACAGTTGAGTTCGAATATGGTTTCTTAGCCCCGGCAAATATCATTCGTTGACATATTCCCTGTTTTGAACAGTTACTCCACACATTGTATCGAATGTGTATTGTTCACCAACGTGCCTATAACGACCACGCCTCGTTTCCTAACGATACGGTTACGTTCCGCAATTCAAATCCTCATTTCAGAATGTTAGTTTATATCTCGGTAATGTGCGAATGCGACATATATACAGTACCAGCCGGTCACATGGATTATCAGAGTCGTGCGACGTACCGTACAAGGACTGTTCGGTGAGAAAGTGGTTAGATCCTGCAGTGGGGTCCACTGATTGCCCGTCGGATGGGGACGTAAAATGGCAGTCCCGGGAGCAGATCGAGATTGGTACTGTACACCTGCCTCGATAACATATGATCACTAGTCGAAAAGAGAAGGCGAGCTATCGCCGGTGCTCATCCACGTTCAACACGACCAGAGTTCCTCGATGAGCCTTCAGTAGCTTCCTGAACCTGCAGCAATCAAACCCAATAGAAATTGTTCAGGAACTTCATACTTAGTATGTACGTTGGCCATATGGCGTACATGGTCCCTATTGTTCTTTGGTCCAGTCCAAGGTCATCTAGGGTAAACAGAGGTCAAAGTCTAAAACCTCGTAAACACGATAACTAGTGGAAAAAGATCCAGACACTCCATACTGGGTATGTGAGCTGGCCATATGGAGTACATGATCTATATTGCTATTGGGTCCAGTCCGAGGTCATCTGGGGTTAACAGAGGTCAAATTATGAAAACCTTGTAAACACAATAACTAGTGAACGAGAATATACGGATATTTCATACTTGGTATGTAGGTTGGAGTACATGATCTTTATCGTTTTGGGGATCGGTCCAAAGTCATATAAGGTCAACAAAGGTCAACAGTTTAAACACCTCGTGAACAGGATAACTAGTGAACAAAGAAGGGAAAGAGATTGCATACCTGGTATGAAGGTTTACCACATGAAGAGCACGAACTCTATTACATGGTGGTTTGGTTCAAGGTCATTTGGTGTCAACATTGGTCAAAGTCTGACAATCTTGTAAGCACCATAACGAGTAAACGAAAAGGTACAGAGACGTTATACTCGGTTTATGCTTGGTTTGTAGGTTGGCCATATTGTTTGCTAGTCGGATCCATGGTCATTATTATGGAGTTGGACATTTATTATGGCAATGAGGCAAGGAATCGCTACGCATCATTGCAATCTTTTTTATAGTGTTAGCGAGATGTTCAACAGTTCTGACTTGTACCGGACCCGATTCTCGCACTCACCATCAGGCGATTTCCTCCAAGGGTGGATGTACATGTGCAGTTACGACTAGCGGGGTCTTGGTGTCCATGTTCTGCTGTGATGCAGTGGACTGGGTACTGACTTAATTACGGGATTCGGGTCCAGATTAGTTGCAGCAAGCCTCGTCGGTCGGCTGTGCGCAGTTTTCGTGACGGGAATCTTCTCCAGGATCTGGTCAGTTTGGGGTGTGATCCTAAATCGTTAGGACCATGCAACTATAATTGTGCAGAACTGATAATTTCTCAAAGTTTAATTGGATTTTCTAAATAGAATATGATCGATGATCATTGTCAATGTGACATAATCCATAAACCATGAATATTTTTCATTCGGGTAGTTTATTGAATGCTCCTATCAAATAAGAATGATGATCATTGTCAGTGTGACATAGTCAATTAAACCATGAAAATATATAATTTGGCCAAGATAGGACTATGCAATACAGTTTAGTGTGTGGAACTAAATTATTCATTCTACAACACCACTCCGTGTTTTCATGGAATACTACATGCTGGTTGGCTAAACCAAGTCACATGACTGTCCTTTATTCTGCAACAAACAGTCAGTATCCTGTAGTATACATGTTCAAGTCGTCATTATTGTTGAGATAACACGCAGCTGGCCAGAGTAACACAACAATTGAATACGCTGCGTCTCCAGGAAGCGAGCCAATTTCCAGACGCCAGTGTATTGTGAGACAGCGAGAGCGTGATCATGGCCGAGTCAACTGCTTAGTAACAAGTGAGGAATCTACAACGCAAAATATACTTACCTGACGCAATTAACATATGGAGTCTCTTCCGAATGCGAAATGTCAAATGTGTACAAATCGAAACAATACGTAAATGTAGTCTTGGAAGCAATAAATTACTAGTCGTTTACTTAGCTGTGTATGGCATATCCAGCTGAGGCGTAAATAAATTACACACATGCAAAGTACGCGCGTGTATAAATATATGGATATCTCCACACGCGCGCGCATGCTCTCTCGACGAAGATGCGCGCCTGTGCGAAACCAAAAATTACACTTCTGGTGCGTAGTGCGTGGTGCAATGCTGGGTTCTGGAATAAACGGAGGCACAAAACGACGCGCTGCGTTCGTAAACTGTACCGGTTGTTATTCACACGCACAAAGCTCCCTTGTTCTGCTGTACACGTGTTTTTTGGTGCGTCACCGTGAAAACCCAACGCACGACACGAATCGCTGAACTTTGTGTATGACAATCACTATAGGCTTGTACTGTTAATTTCTCGAAGTTAATTGAATGTTACTAAAAAAAGATTGATGATCATTGTCAGTGTGACATAGTCAAATAAACCATGAAAATATTTCGGGTATAATTATTAAACATCGAACACACATGAGACTATGGAACGCAGTTTAGTTTGTGGTCCTAAATCGTTAGGACCATACAACTATGATTGTGCAGAACTGGTATTTCCTCGAAGTTTGATTGAATGATCCTATTGAAATATGACTGATGACCATTATCAGTGTGACCTAATCCATTATTCCCTGAAAATATATCATTTGGGTATAATTATCGAACATCTAACACACATAGGACTTTGCAATATAGTTTAGTGTGTGGTCCATATTTTTAGGACTGTGAAGCTTTTACCCATGTTGTCCACTTGGCCTTATGGTTAGGAACCTGACCTGAATATTCTTCCGGGAAGATAATTGGTTGAATGACAGGTAACCTCGCGGGCTGTAATTTTTTATCTTGAGACGATGTGCGCCTATGAACTAAGAATATATGATTGAATAAAAAAGGGAGATCTGTGTCGATTTCCAATGAATATTTGATACTCTCACGGATGCAAAACATTTTCCTCGGATTCACAACATATAATAGGCCTTTCATATTCTTCAACCGAAATATAAATATCACCGAAAGGAATGGAAATTGAGCCGCCATCCTGTCACTTAACGATTGCGGTGGAAAGAGCAAGCGAACAAGCGAGCGAATGATGCACCCAGCATGAACATATAGGCCTACATATGACAATATAAATGATAAAAACATTAGGCTATAATAGGCGTTCTCCATATTTGCGTTCAAATGACTATTTTTCACAACAATGCCGAATCTCATCTGCATGGGGAGGGGGGCCTTTGCATCCTCTTCTTAAGGACGCCACTGTAGGTAACGAACAAGTGTTATATAGTGTCATTTGTCCTCGTGTCCTCTAACAACAGGCGGTGATAGGCCTTTTTAACACCTGTAATATGCCTAGCAGTATGAAAACAATGTTCAGTCAACCCACCCACATGACTATCCACCTCAGTTCGCGACATCCTTTCCAAGTTTTTCAACCTACTTTAAAATGTCGACTGCGCCACCAACATTCGTGTGGGACGATAATCCCCATTCTACGCCACTGTAGCTGAATGCCTAAATGTTGAAGTTCAAAATCGGAGAACACTAAGACCAGTCCATAAAATGAATATAGCTTGTGAGATCATGTTCACTGATAATAGCCACGTGAATTTTTGAACAACTCATTGCCTACTCCTCCCCCCTCAAGCATATCGAGGACGTACTGATCTAGGTGCTTATAGATCGATAGGAACAGCGCTAGGCTTTGACCTATGTTGACCCCAAATGACCCTGGACCAAACCTCGAAACGATAGGGATCATGTACTTTATATGGCCAACCTACATACTAAGTATGACGTCTCTGCACCCTCTCGTTCATAAGTTATCATGTTTACAGGTTTTTAGACTTTGACCGTTGTTGACCTCAAATGACCTTGGATCAAACCCTAAAACAAAATGGATCATGTACGCCATATGACCATCCTACATACCAAGTATGAAGTCCCTGCACTTTGTTGTTGATCAGTTATCGTATTCACAATGTTTTTAGACTTTGACCCCTGTTGACCCCAAATAACCTCGGACCGAGCCCCAAAGCAAAAGGGATCAGGTACTCCATATGGCCAACATACATACCATATAGGAAGTCACTGCACCTTTTCGTTCACTAGGTGTCGTATTTACAAGGCTGTCCGACTTTGACCTCGATTGATCCCAGGTGACCTTGGACTGAACCCCAAAACGATAGGGACCATGTACTATGTATGTTCAACCTTCATACCAAGTATGAAGTCTCTGCACTTTTCCGTTCACTATTTATCGTGTTCACATGATTTTTAGACTTTGACCATTGTTGACCCCAGATAACCCTCACCTATCATCAAAAATAATGGGGTGTATCCCACCATAATTGCAACCTGCGTACCTAATATGAACGTATTTGATGATTTCGTTATCTAGATATCGTGTTAACAAGCTTTTCGGTTTTTCACATATCCTGACCTTGAATGACCTTGCACTTGCGTCCGAAACAATAGGGTTTCTCCTCTCCATAATTGCGACCAACATGATAATAATATGAACATGTTTGGTGCTTTCGTTCTCCAGTCATCGTGTTCACAACAAGGTGTCACATATACACACACATACACACACTGTCACATTGCATACTGACAAACGTCGCACTAACGGGTACCAGTCACGTACTTGTTACCGCGAAGCCAATCGGCAACCCCGAAGGAGACCGCGGTGTGGCAGCAGGACGGGCGTCCAGCTGGGGTTGGCCACCCAGTGAGCAGCGGAGAGTGACAGGCCAGCTCCTCATACGCGAGGCTCCCGGAAGCCTACTGCCAAGTTTCGAGGTGACTGTGCAGCTGGAGGGGCAGCGAAGCCAAGCTCGCTGGTACGTGGTAAGGTAGTCGTGGTGCGTGCACACGCACACACATACATACACACACATTCGCACATGCGTGAATGCATAGATTTCTTTTGCCTTCGGCAAGTAATAAAATATGGACACAAAAGTGGATATGGGTGTTTTCATTTTGGTCTTCGCTTGTGCTATCTCCTATTTTATATAGGCTGCATGATAACATTAAGAGAATCACACTCTTCATTGCTGCACAATTCCACATACAGGCTAATCCTATGGATTTGAAGCTAATTTGGCTAACTTCAGGAAAACAGTTTTGGCTATTGGGTATTCGGTGTGGGCCGGGCTGGTGACTGGGCACTCCTCTCCATAAAATGAAAAACTGCTTCCAGCAGCAGACGTCCAAGCTCCTGCATATAGGGATCTTAGCAGTCCTCCACTGGTCTCTGAGAATCTGTGGGAAACAACAAGCAAAAACCAACTTAGAACAGCGTGAACATATCAAATGTGTGATGTATGATACATAATATTTGAAATAACATTAATTCCACCCAAGTTTACCCTAATAAAAATAATAATACCAAATGCTTCTTATAGCGCTTACATAACGAATATCTCGAAGCGCTTGACAGGGAAAATATGTGAAACATGGAAAAACAAAATACTGAAAAAAACTTGAATAATTAGTGAATAGGTATGTCTTCATACTTGATTTTAAGGTGCTGCAGGGATCACACTCCAGACATGTGTGGAAAGTGTGATAAATGCTATATGCATGGCACACTACGCAATTGATGCGATGCGGCTAGTCGCGGAAAAACAACTTTACTTCAAGTTAAACATAATATTCGATACGGGGTTTATTTTACCACGTTTTCTACGATAAATGTAAGAACCTACGTCATTAGATCTACGATGGGTTAGGTCTGATTACTTCGGTAGGTAAGCCATATATAGCCTACCTTATTGATCGATCGTGGTTATTATCTGTATATGCTATGAGCTTGTTTCAAAGTTCCGTAAACATCTCTGAAATCCTCATTCTGGGCTCTTCTCCTCTGAGGGAGGAGAGGGGAGGGGGGGGGCGTCCTACACTTATATTTACTATAAATGTACAGCGTATGAAGGGTAACAATAACGCAACTATGCGTAGCGATTCTTTGTCCTTTTGTCTTAAACCAGTCGAATTGAACTCTTCGGAAAAAGAAGAGGAATAGTCGAGTCAATATATGACAAAAAATACCCCTACCCTAAGAAAATTGCAAGAAAAGTTTTTTTGGATCCAAGTTGCTTAGTGGGTCGCCAGCATCTCCAGAAAGAAAATCTTCAAAAATTGGACCAACAGAAAAGGGTTAATTCGAGGAATTTCAAGATGGCGGACTATATAGACTTCATTGTACTGTAAACCCCATAAGTCATCAGTTTTGACCAATAAATTGTGTTACCAACCTATAGAAATATGATATCAAAATACCATGACGTCAGCAAGACGTTGTAATGAAGTATGTGACAGAAAATAAAAATACTTCGGCTGACTGTACGGAATTTAATGTACAGTAAACCCACGTAGACTTCAGTTTTGACAAATGAAATTAACCACCTGTAGGAATATGATACTAAAATACCGAAATAAGTCAACTCACAATGTCAAATGATGTCACCAAGGCGTAGAAATGACGTATGTGACCAACGTACGTTGGCTCGCAATCAACTAGTGCAAGTACAATAAACTCTTTAGATCCTCAGTTTTCACCTATGAAATGTGTTACTAACCTATATGAACAGGATACCGAAATACCAGATAAGCCAACTGACCATGCCACATGACGTCACCATGACGTAGAAATTACGTATGCGACAAGAAACCATATTTCGACATATTGGGATAGAATTAATATCATGAAAATAGGCAAATGTAATACGTATGTGCGCTGAATCGCGTATCAGGATCTCTATGGAATGAAAATAACATAGAACTTTGTCAACAGCCAATTAATGACCATTCAACTGTTGATATACCAAGCGCGGAACCATCGACAAATGTTGTCCGAATACAGTTTTCATTCAATGTTTCTCCTTTCAAAAGTGGACAGTTCACGCAAAAGTTGGGGGGAGAGTGGTGTTAGCCCTCTAGTAATTGATATGTTGTGATGGATAAACACGTTGAATATCAGGTGACATCACCATGTTGTGTGTAGCGGACTTTTAATTTCGGAATTAGCATTCTGTTATCTGCACGTCAACTTCATCATCAGATTCATCGTCTGGCTCTAGTGTCTGATTGAAAGGGTCCTCACAAAAATCTACCTGGCGTGGTTCACATGGTACAGTACGGGGTAGTCAGGCCGTTTGGCAGTAAAAATGACTAACCTTCCGTAGGCCTATGTCGTCAAGGGCAGGATACCTGTCATAAATTACAGGCTTGAGAACAGTCTAGTTCCTGTGAGGATGCACCTCCTTTTCTCCTCCAGGTCCAACTATTGCAATCATTAGATCAGTGCTTGCCATGGGGATTCAAC
>JAUOBX010027779.1:0-20411 GCA_032360705.1 Eupentacta quinquesemita
AGAAAAAGCGTGGGCCCCCCCCTGTGCCCCCCCCCATCCGTCCGAAAATTCTGGTGACGCCACTGTGTAACGAACCAATCCGCAGTTACCAATGGGCATGCTCACATGCTCGCAACACATGCTTTGCCGAATTTTTGACTATGTTATCGTCCCCAAGTGTGGGGTGAATATTTTTGATGTTTTGTGATAAGAGTGTTCGTAATAATTATCAGAGGAGTTTCGGGAGATTGCCCTGTGCCTAGATGAACGATAGCTACACTATCGTGTTGCTCCGAACGACCAGATGTCCACCACCGTCCTCCACTAAATTCTGCGCAAGCTACGTATAACGTCCAGGGTCGTGACGTACATTTCCGAGTACCTCCATGGCTCGGCACCATGCTTCCCCGAGGAACACGTCGATGTTAATGTCGTCATTTTCGTCCACCCTTGTCATAGACTAGGCAGAATCACCGAAAAATTTTACCCTGAAGGCAAATCGTGTTAATTTAGTGCATACAAGCTTTTCAGGGGTGAAAAGGGGTGCTGAATCCGAATCTGCTGTATGCCCAGCCGACAAATGGCTGCTAAGACCTCTAAATTGAGAAAATCCAAGATGGCCGCCGTCGCTAAAATGGAACGTATTTATCCATCTATCTTCATGACTTAACAAGGTAGGAATTCGAAGTAAATGCGCCTATGAAGGTTTTCAAGTGTGAGGAATTCAATACCATGATCAGTTTCATGATCAGATGTGTGGAAACTGCTTGGAATGCAAAAAAACGCAAAAACATCGTTTTTAGCGATGAATATTTCAACGACCGGGTGAGGTCCTAACGCATGTAATAAATAATTGCCCCACAATTTCAGACTAAAATGTATTTATGTCTATAACTCATTAAACGAAGTAAAATAAAAGTATCGATGCATGAGAAACTAATGCCATATTCAGTTTCAAGATCAGCTGCGGAACAAATGCTTGGCGTTAAATATATCAGTCAACCAAAATGATCCACAAGCATACCCCATCACCCCGGCTGGGAAATAAGATCGTCTATATTATTCCAAGCTATTCCTACCAGCGCAGGCTCTACCCGGGCGCCGAGCCATATCCTCTACTTCCCTAATTTTGCGCCTTTTCCCCATACCAAATTCCTTCGCCTAAGGTTGTAGCCTAGTCGAAGCAACCCTAACATTTCTTAAGGTCTTCACGATCATATTTCGTTATTTTTCACTGGAAAATGTTGGCCTAGCAGGTAGAGTGGACCAATCTCTTCTACCAAGATCGTTTCCAGCCCGGCGCCTGAGGGTTTCCATTCCCTCATATTTATTTTAGGAAGCAACGGGCGGCGCAGTTGATGTGACCATAAAGAGACTTCCCCTTTGTGGACCTGGGATAATTGGGCATCGTACATTTACTGTGTCCGAACTCCTAGCATGAATCGTACTGTATGTCGTACCTGCTGTGGTATGCACAGTCTGTTACAGATGAATTAGTGTTGGTCGTCGTGAATTTTCCGACAGTTGTTGTCACGTTTCCTGCAGGTACATGCCTCGATGCACTCCATGCCAGTCTTCCTGCATCTGCAAAGTTTACTGGGACAACCCTTCTGTGCAGCCACATTGAGTGATCTCTCAACTACTAGATTAAGGGAGAGGTGATAGGGAGAGACCCGTCATGGCAACGCCATTCTGGAGCACCCCATGCTGTTTGAGTGATACTGCGAATTTGCCCTCATCGTATAGTCGTATTTCCCCATCCTACTCTTTGTGCAACAATTGTGTGTGTACTCGTCATCTTCATCGTCCGGCGTTGTAAGACCCATCATTGCTGTTGTCTGAGAAGCTCTGACCGTTCTCAGATTGTACGATAGTGTCCATCTACTGAGTGCGGATTCTACTCTGGTGATGCCTACCAAGCCTCCGCTTTTTTCCCCGGTAGCATTCAGCCATTCCGTACTCTGGTCCGCCGATACCTGGCTGGAGGTTCGATTAGAGCGTTTCACCACGAAGTTGCCCTCCTGGAACTCGCAAAGGACCTCTGGTGGGAGAACCGACATCTCAGCCAGGTATACAGTACCCAACCTAGCGTAGTTGACATGATGAAGAGGAATGGCCCCATACAGATTCCATGATTCCACCATCACGTTGCGCTCTGGTGAAGCAGAGTAGGATGCTGACCATAGTCATATAGTCCCACCAGAACCCACTCGGATCATCAACTGCAAGACCTGCAGCTGTTGCCAGAGAGCATGTAAGGTAAGTTTGTGCGCCCTGATAGCTCGTGCGTACCCCTTTCCATGACACGCTGCGGGGCGTTGGCTCCTACTAGAAGATCACTCTCTACCCACAGCTCACTCAGGCCAGAATCACTCATGTGTCGCCCTAATACTCCCAGAATATTCATAGCGACAAGGTATATGTATATCCGTGTACTCTTCTACTGACCACTTCAGTTATAGCTACTGAAGTGCCTCATCCACCGTTAGGACAACATACTGCTGTCTCAACGATCTCGTCTCACTACTGTGTTCAATATATCGATCTCAGATGCAGGAGCCTGTACTATTGGTAGGTAGGCCTACTCTACTGTGGTTTGTTCGGGGTTTAATGTGTTTGCCTTCTGATTGTACAATGTCCAGGAAGGCATAGGTTTGTGAGATCACCGGGCTTAGATGAAGGCCGTGTCAGTAGCGTGTGCATTCTGTGCTGAGGGACACCCTTCTAGTGATTGTGTGGAACAGTCATATGGGATCACACCGGTGAATGGACGATCCGTACTTCCTCGGTTCGGTGCAGGTGTCATGGCAGTCATCGCATCAGGAATGTGTAGTGATCTCATCTTTGCAATGTCTATTCCCGCAAGGAGATCACTTTCAGGTAGCCTGCGCTGCCAGGCTGCAATTTGAGTTGCATGGAAGGTTCCCTTACAGCCGTTGTCTGTCGAGAAGTGGACGAAACCACCCCCTAACGACACTACCGTCATTATCTATGGTCTCTAATGTTATATTGGCCAGCGCTGTGTCAAGTTGAATAACTCCACGGTAGCTCATGACATG
The DNA here is from genome assembly GCA_032360705.1 of Eupentacta quinquesemita. Lineage (NCBI taxonomy): Eukaryota > Metazoa > Echinodermata > Holothuroidea > Dendrochirotida > Sclerodactylidae > Eupentacta > Eupentacta quinquesemita. The sequence continues at coordinate 3,039 of JAUOBX010027779.1, forward strand.
ACCTGCATTATGAAACATGTTCAACAGCTTTTTTGAACGTGTATAGCCTGATGTGCTTCGGGTGGGAAACTTGTCTCCACTAGCTGCGTAAATGAGATCCTGAGCGATGCTTCTGAGCTGTCGCATGGCTTCATTCTTATCATCATCTAGTTCATCGTCCTCCAACAAATGTTGTCCGCATAGTAACAAGTTCAGGAACATATACAAGCTATCAGGTATGACATATGTTGCTCTGTCTTCGCTGATGTCTATCCCGTCTGGCTTGGGATGTGCCAACACGTCACTACGGATTTGCAATGCCACATGCACCATAGTAACAAAAACTCGTCATGATTCTCACGTCTATCAATGTCGGTGGTGTCATCTTTCACTATTGCTGATACTGGGATATGCCGGAATGTTGATGGAACCAATACAATATGAGGCTCATTCCTGTTACGGACTTTAACTTCCAGGGTATTAAGAGAGATCTCTGTTCTACAACTAATAACTTGCTCTCTAGTATATCTTGCCTTATTTTTTACCTTTGTAATCTCAGCTATGCGGCCTCCTGCATACTTCCTAAACGTTGTGTACTGCCAGTGGAGATCCTCTGTTCCCCTATGGCCGAACTTTTTCACAACTTGAAAAAGCTCGTCATTCATTCCAGCACACCCCTCGTGAAACCAGGTTGTGAGTGGGATGAACTATCCATAGAAGGCTTGCAATGGGAAATGAATTGTGGAGCAATTATTTATTATATTCCTGCACACCTGCGAGCAACATGCGTCCGGACCTCGCCCGGTTGTTGGAATATTCATTGGTAAAAAAATGTTTTCTGCTCTTTTCTGCATTTCAAGCATTTTCCTCACATCTGATCATGAAACTGATCATGGCATTGAATTCCTCACACATAAAAACCTTCGCATTCAATTCGAATTCCCACTCCGTCAAGTCATGGAGACAGATGGTAAATACATTCCATTCTAGCGAAGGCGGCCATCTTGGATTTTCTCAATTCAGAGGCCTTAGCAGCCATTTGTCAGCTGGGCATACAGAAGATTCGAGTTCAGCATCGCTTTTTACCCCAGAAAAGCTTGTATGCACGTAATTAACACGATTTGCCTTCAGCCCCCTAAATAGGGTCATTTTCTCCAAATCTGCCTAGTCTATCAATCGATCTTCATCGAATCGGGTGGGTGAGCTGGCTTCCAGCTTCGTTGCATGATAACTCTCTCTAACGGTGCATCATTGTTCTTGATGATCCTTTCATAAGGTGTTCAAGTAAGCACTGAAGACCCTCTCCTACGGACAGGCTTATGTTCAATTGGTTTTGTTTTCAACTTTTTCGTTAAGTGCATTACACTTTTTGCACTGTATGAGATATATATATATATATATAAAAACAATATATATGAAACAATGTAATATTTATAATGAATAATAAAAGTACTTCAACATACGTGGAGACAATTTTCCTAAGGCAATTTCAGATGCCTAATAAGTTGGTTGAGGATTTGCCTCGATCAATTATATACTACTATCTGTCCACTCTACACTCCAAAATCACACTAGTCTAATAACAGAATATTTGACTAGATTTGATTAATTTCTGCTTGAAGCGAATCAGATCTTTCTCTGTCCATGCACCTAACTATGGAACAGACTTCCCGACTACATCAGGAGCAGAACGCCACTTCCTGGACCCAGCTTAGTGTTTGACTAGATCTCTGATCGTGGCCCATATCATAAGTGTTCTGTTCAATTCGACCAGAGTTTTCGTGAGAGTATATTCTTCACCTACCATTTGCGTTTGTTGTATCGTCATCGTTGAACCGTTGAAGGTCACAGTGGACGTCAGTAGCGAATGTAACTCCCCCTGAGGCTGTTATATACGGCTATCCGAAGGAAGATATTGGATTTGTCCACAGATGAGAGTTACGGATATGACATCCATACATACCGTGACTGAGAATACGATTTCTTCAGGTTTACAATTTGAGACATCATTAATTCTTATAAAGATCGCCAGTCGTAGCCGATCAATACACGGAGTAACAAATAACACGTCGTTGAATAGTATCTCACCTTCTCCAAGTAGAACACATATACATCTGATATATGTGATGCGCTTACACGGGGGGCAACATGTTAGCCGTGGCCAGTCAGTTCATGTTACGGAGCCTATGAATACGTAAAGCTCAAACGTGATTTATGCCTGGATAACTGATCAGCCTGTATCTAATGGGAAGACAAGTCACAATAGTGGTCAAACATTTATTTAGAGTGTAGAGGTGAGCACATACTATAAACGAACCTCGGGTTTTTACTTTTTTATTTTGATACTATTGAAGGCAAACGGTTGAAAATGGTTGAGAAAGTCCACCTTTCGCGATTCCTTCCGGAGCAGTGATACTGAATTGCCCCGAGTACCTTATCAAACATTCGGACCCTCAAGATAGAAAGTAAAGCCAAGTTGGTAGTTAATCTCTACCCAGATGTTTTTATCAACATATCAGCAACCACTGTTATGTGAAATGCAGATCCTAGCTCACTTTTCAGCTTTGGACGGTCACCGAAATCCCTACTTTGATTTCGAACGTGCAATTGTCGTGTCATTTTAGTAGGTCAATAAGGTAAAATTCGCCATTGCTCACAAATTCTTACTCATTCGAAAGTTTTCGAATCCAAAGAAACTGAAGGATACTGCCTGGCGAAGAATGCCTTCCCCGGTTGTCTCTTGGAAAAATACAAGAAGATGCAAAGAGCGTGAACCCCATTGGTTGAATAATTTCGACGACACGGTAACTGTCACGAATCATATTTGAAGTCTTCCAGCTGCCCAGATTAGATTACGTTGTTTCAGATCGCTATCGCTAACTAGAAACCCCGCTAGTACTGATGCTGATGCCGATTGGATTTGAGAATCAAATTTTCGCAGAGAAGGCTTTTATCAGAAGGAAATAAACTTGATGAACAGATGCAGTGTTCTCCACAAGCCAGTGGTGGTGCACCCGGCCAAAATTTGGAAATGAAGATTACCACCCGGACAAAAAAGTTGCTATCCGGACAAAAAAAGTTGCCATCCGGACAAAAAATGGACCCCTTGGGCAATAATTGCAAGGAAATGGAAGTACATTAGGGATAAATCTACCATTGTATGCATGCACAGTATAGCAATATATAGCTTCTAAATAGTAGGGAACTTGTTACTCCTTCTCACTCTTTCCTGAGAACGGTGATCGTTAATCGTGACCAAATCAAATCATATCACCCGGACAAAAAGATTGGCTGCTGAGAACACTGAGATGGAGAAGTCATCACTGAGATGGAGAAGTCATCAGTTTGCACTAGCTCGTTTCCGAATAGTCATTAAACGGCTTCATAAAAAATATATTGCAAGAAATCCCATCTCCGCATTTGAGGTTTAGTGTCCTACTGAATGCGTGTTGTATTTCATTTGGATGACTTTGAGGTTTCTAGTCTGTTTTTCTGCTATCCGAATACGGCATAATCGTGTATCTTCTTCATCTCCGCATCACGCGATTCCCACCTAATTGTGTCCGCACTGCATCCTCATACAGGATAATGGATATCTGGCTTCAGGTGTTGGGGAGGCAGAGTGTTTGGCCACAGTCTCAACGAGCGAGCCAGCGATTCCACGTCAACTAAAAGCACTTAATTGGTTGACAGGGACATGAGACAAAAAAAAGACGAAACGTCAAAATAAAAAATGTCAGCACAATATATATGGAACACAATAATGTAAAACGTTCGAATTATCCTTGTGGGTTGCACATGTGGGTAAGACCATTCGAGGTCATGCTCAAACTGCCCGATGTATTACAGCTGTCCAATTAAAACTGTCAAAGCTAACATAGGTTTGTAATCACGAAAACAAACATGACTGCACAATTAGGTGACCTGCTCATACCAATCTGCCAATTATAGATATCAGAATCTCCAGCCTACATCAATGATATGACTGTATACTAGCTAAGTACCATGCAAAACTTACATATATCTTTATTTTCTTCTGGTGCAGGACGAACGGTTAGAGACATTCAAGATCAACGCCTGGTTGACAATGGTGAGTAGAAGCCGCTTGTCACTACCACAGGATGGGATTAGCACGTTCAGGGAAGTCCACACTTATCTCTAAAGAAGGTGACCGCAGTTCCACCATTTGTTTGTTAATTTGAAGTTACGAATCACGATTAACGGTATCACATTATGAACACATTAGAGGGTAACATTCTGACATAGTGTATACCGGTACATGAAGTGCTTCGATAGAAATGGAAGGAAATCTTTACTCAGATACGCATTTCCATGGCTTATGCGTGCGGTTGTGGTAGTGTTATTCAAGCTTCGAAACTGGTAGAATCAGAATGTAGCTTTGAAATTGACAAATTGTTGGTACAATGTATTCTTGCATACGGCACATATGTAACAGGCGCTTACCCTTACTTTTCACCACTACAGTAATACCATATTATCCACATATTGTATGCAATCATTTACCTAATACTATAATATATATAATGTATATATATAATCATTTAATTTGTATTCGATGAAAACCAGCATAAATCTGACATATTTGTAAAAGGGGTAAATGTCACATATTCAAAAATTAATCGCGACATGATAGATAATTATATACATATTATATATAAACGTAATATAATATGTAAACGTATAGATGAAGAAAATAAGAATCTCACAAGCGTTCAAGCTTCGTACATTTGCAGACCCTCGGTACAAAATCAAAGTTGAGAATGAGAGCATCCAATTAACTAATTGAATTATAATGCAGCGTACACGGTGGGTGGAGATGTTCCTATGAAGTTATATATTTTTGCTCAATAGAACGTGTCCTGAAATGTGTTTTGGTGATCAAACTAGTGAGTGGACCATGCGATATTTTTGGTTCCCAAAATAGCACCAGCCTATGTCACCAACACTTCTCTTACAAGATAACCAGATACACTCTGAGGTCTCGATCTGCTCTCAACATGGCCGTTCACAAATGCTGGTCCACGGTCCATGTTAAAGGCTTACCTCTTCAGCCTTGCTCTTTTCGCTAACTAGGCGTTTCGTAAGACGCATTGAATGATGATTGTTTACATAGTTAGCCCTATATATTTATCGGACTTGATACTAATGAGGACTATTATTTAAATAATATGTACAATGTTTCTCCCGCAGAGATGGTTCGATGAATACTTGGTCTGGGATCCGGAGAGGTACAATGGACTTACGAACTTCAAAATCACGAAAGATAAAGTCTGGATGCCGGATCTTTGGCTTTACAATAAGTAAGTGGTATTTTTTTCCGGTGATGATCTCCAGTTGGGTCATACAAAAATTAGATAATGGGTCATACGATAATTGCATAACTGAGATGTCAAACTTCTTTTTACAACTCGATTAAAATATCCTGAATATAATTTAACCCTGTCAGTGCGTAGCAAATCATAACCAAAATACATTTTGAGGAAATGTCCTCATTGCCCTATAACAATGCTGCTCAATGATGCTTAGCGGTTATTTGTAATGTGTAAATATGCAATGTGATTCCTGATTTTTTATCGAAACATCCATCTTTCGTATTTCGGGGTGGTCCGAAAATAAGCCATTGTAGGTTCCGGCCTACAATGATCTCGCTCAAAAATAGTTTTCCCGGAAAATATACGCTTCCCCATATTTCTTCATAATAAATAGTATGCATTTATCTACAAATCAGATAGATGGTGAATAGATGTGGATATTCACCACATTATTCCTTCGAATAGGGTCCATAGCCTAATGTGAGCTAAATTCCTGTTCTCGCAGTATCTAAATTCAATGTAATAATTCCAGTTCGTTCTGTCCGCATGCAGCCATATTCCCACAACAGAAATAGTATACCAACATGACGATAGATAATTGAATCTATTCATTTGACAAGGGACTTGCTGACTTGATTTGTGATTTCTGTGAGCTTCTGCATGGGTGTTAGGAAAACATATAGCAACCTAACTAGCTGATTTGGACAACCTGATTTGTGAACGGAAGGTTCTACGTGGGTGTTCGATCAACATGAGTGATACAGTAGGATGATTAATGGGGAGCAGACATTGTAACAACATTGACGACGTTGCATGTTTTTATGTTGTGTTTCATGTAGCACTACTGCCTAATAAACCTTAACTCATGTAGCCCAATGCGTCGTGCGAGACGTCAGGTCAGAAATGATTAGCTGGGTTTTTATTCAGGAATGTGAGTCGAGTATGAGTGGTAGTGCATGTAGTTGTGGTTGGTGTATGTGATAGGTCATGCAAAGACTGGCCCTGTTGTCTGACATTCACAGTAGGTAGGTTCGTGGCGGGATCATAACCCCCCCTGTTCCCCGCAGCTAGGCTCTGCTCACTTTCCTTCATTTATTTTTTGGACGGGGCGAGTGGGGGCATCTACAACATTCTTCCATAGCGGCTCTCGTGCATCGAGGTGGGTGTGTGTGGTTGGTTTGTTGTTGCATGTTATACGGTGGCCGTGCGCATTCAACACGTATGCCTTCAAGTCCTTCTGCAAAAAAAGTAAAGTGTGCTGTGTGCTACATTCCAGCTGCTTTCGCGGTATCTCCATTTAATATCCTGCCACCGATCCAAGTGTGTTTCTCTTCATGAAGACACTTTCTCACAACAAAAATGGTAGGCTGTACTGACATAACTAAGTTCGACCTGACTATCTAGACGAAGAGATATAGCTGACCAGCCTGACCTGGACATATTGATTTGTGATTTGGAGGTTCTCTCTGGGTGTTAGGACAACATGACTGATACAGGAGGAAGATTAATGTGCAGCAGACATTGTAACAACATTTACGACGTCGCTTGTTCTTCTGATTTGTTTCATGTAACACCACGGTCAAATAAACCTGCGATCATGCAGTTCAATATTACAGGTACCTCTTGCGGTACGTTATGGCAGAAAGTAGACAGCGAGTTATGACTTGTTGGGCCTATTAAAAGTGCATTGGAGTAGGTGTATGGGGTATTGTCTGTTATAGGAGCGCCGTGGCCGTAGATGGACCTACAACATGCATTGAAGGCGGCGCCCGTGCATTGAGGTAGGTGTGTCGTATTTATTTGGTATATTTTATTTGGAGGCCGTGCGCTCTTACATGTATGTTATTGAGACAAATAATTTCGCAAATAGTGAAAGCGTCATGCGTGCGCGATGCATTGTCCTGCCACCGATCTATACTCAGGCAGCCACTTCTCCCCACCAGAAACGATATACCAATCTAACCAGATTTGATCTGACTATTCACACTAACAGATTAAGATATATATATAGCTGACTTGAACAGATTGATCTGTGATTTGAACATTAATGACAAAGGAGGAAGAATAATGTGTAGCAGACATTGTTACAACATTCACGGCGTTGCTTGTTCTTATGATTTGTTTCATGTAACACAAACGGCTAATTACACCTCAAATCATGCAGTTCATCTTGCAGGACGTCATGACAAAAATGATTTGTTGGGTTTCAATCAGTGGAGGACGAGTTATGACTTGTGGGGCCATTTAATGGTGCATCGGGGTAGGTGTATGCGTTATGGTCTGTAAAATGGTGTTATCAAGTCCCTGGGAATAGTACTTTTGTGAGCACTCACAACATACATTGATTGTAACAACATTTACGACGTTGCATGATCTTATCATGTGTTTCATGAAACACTATACGGCCAATTAAACTTTACTCCATGGAGTTCAACACTGCAGAGGCGTCGCGCTGGACGTCGGGCAGAAATATTTAGGTTCGTTTTCTGATAGATTATGAGTTGAGCACGAGTGGTGCATGCTGATGGCGCATCATAAAGTGTGTATGAGGTAGTGTTCACTATAGGATGTCCGTGTAGATAGTTCTCACCCAGGAGTGAAACCAGGACTGAAGACTATAATTAGGGTCAAGTTTGTCCCCAAGTATTGAGGTTAACTTAATGGCTTTATCACTTGTAATGATTCCGGTTTCTCATTCCATGATTGTATCATAGTCGGTCAAATCCAACTTCAAAGTGATAAAACAAGTAGAAAGTCAAATACACAGGTTTGAAGGTCTTTATGGGTAATTAAGAGACTTGTGAACAGAACTACAAATACGATATTGCTATTTTATCCACACTGAACTTCTCCAACTATTATCCAACATTCGCAGGATTAACCTTTGAACTAGCTGTGTACTGCTCGTATTGTGCGTGTTGTCTCACAAGCGAAGGCTATACGAGAATTATATACGAATGGGAATAGGCAACCCCAAATGATTCTGACGTACTTTTCAATCCCTCATGAATTGATGAATCACGTTTTTGGTAAGGAAATATGCTTCTAATCCTCATCGACGCATCCTTAACTGTAATTGGACATATTGTAAGAGCCACGTAGTCATTCCGTGCCAGGTTTCTGCTGATCCAATTATACTTTCAAGAGATTTATATGCTCAATTGGAGAATCCACTTCTCCTCTAGATCGTTTCTGTATTTCTGTCATACACCCTCTGTTGCAACCATGCCCTTACAAGTAAGTGAGCAAGTACAAGTGTTTCTGGGATTCCGAAAGTACATTTTGCATTACATATGCCCGTCTGACTCCCTCTGTGATGTCACTAGGGTATTGACTGTTGCACAATATATCTAGGCCTATGTTTTCCCCACACATGATGGCTGACGTTGAGTGTAAGGTTTGCATTCTTTCGTAATTGCTATAAACAATAGGTACTAGGATAGCTCAATTGAAAAAAAAGTCGAAACAAATCGCCTGCCGCCCCACAGGCCTGGAATCATATTCCACAGCATATAAGAGACTCCTCATCTTTACAGATATTTCATAGATCACTTCAATATGTTTGTAAGTTATTTCAACTAGAATGTTGCCTACTTTCTTTGTTAGGCTCTCAGATGCCCGTGATTGAGTGCTATATGAGTACCATATCAACATGACACTTGAACACTTTGTGGACATAACGTCCTATGTATTTTGAAACGAGTGAAATATTATTAGTGCTAGTAGGAGCCACCTAAACGTATACATTTTCCTCTTGTTTTACAGCGCGGGGAGCCGATACGAAGACTACACAGCCAACTCCATATGCAGCGTATACTCGGACGGTAGAGTAGTATGGCAGTCGCCAACCATTTTGACGACTCACTGTAGCATGGATGTAACACATTTCCCCTTCGACTACCAAGAATGCGTTCTCACCTTCGGTCCTTGGCAGCATGGCGCTGCTGAAATTACTCTCAACGGAACAGGTATGAATATGTATGGGCCTACACTACCGGCAAACCGGTAGGACTATGCCACCGCCTCCCACCTCCCATCATTCTTTCACATGACTAACAGCAACACTGTGACAGTAGCATTGTTTATTAGCAGGAGGCAAAATTCCCAGATTCCATACCAGCCCATAGCCACTTTACAGAGTCCTCGGTTATTCGAGTGTTATTTGGTAGTGTGTCATCAACACTACATATGGTTACGACACCCAGGTCGTTATGGTTCAGCTGGTCTCACCGTCTCTCTCCTTAGAGGTATGCAGGGAACATAATAGGGTTATATTATAATCTTAGCGGTGGAGCTTGTTAGCCTAGTTGGCAAGAGTGGTGAGCTGGTAATCTAGAGGTTACCGAATCAAGTCCGCGTTGCACCCTTGAGCAAAGTGTTTTATCTCGATTGCTCACAATGAAGGGAATGTGATTTGTATGTTGCCGTCTGCGGGTAATGACCCGTTACTTCACAGTGAAGTCACGCAACAGAAGCATTGCCTTGGTTCGTGACCTGGCGATGGTTCGGAGCTGACGAGAGTGCTGTATCCAGGTATCACCCGCCAGCATCGGAACCCGTGTCTGGCGAGTAAACCATAAAGAACTGTTACAGGTCTGCCTCATTTATCTATGCTCTATAGCGGAAGAAGGCGGATATAGCTCAATCGGTAGAGCTCCGTACTGAGTGGGTACCCTGTGAATGATAAAAACTACTTTTAGCTACTTGTGGTTGCAGCTATTCGAGAGTTCGCCAGGGGAATAGGACAACATGAGCGGGGAGCAGGGGTAATGTTTGAATGTGAAAACGCTGTGATATACGAGGTGAATAGCAGGTATCCGAATAACAAGGGTTGAATCAATATGACAATTGGACACTTATGGAACATGGAGTACAATGCATTTTGTGCCGGGAAGAGGCTGATTTGACCAAATTGACCAAAATGTTGCAGATGAATAATGCGACAGAAAGATATGGTTAAGGAGGTCGAGGTAAGCAATTTCGCATCTGGTTGCGATTATTAGGACCCCCCGCCCTTTCCCGGAGAACACAATGATGATGCGTACTGTATGTAATATGCGAGATACAGGATTAATACACTTGAACAGACTGCACCCACTAGAAACACTAGTAAATGGGGGCAAGATCAAATGAGGTGTTCTTTAAGTTTGACCTTGAATGTATTAATTGAACTATTGGACCTGATATGGTTGGGAAGAGCATTCCAGTCATGGATGGCAGTGGCACAGAAAGTTGAGGCAGTCACCCCTTTGAAAACAGGAACATGGAAGTTGTAGGCACGAGCACGGGTGCCATGGGTATGAATTGCCGAGCTTTTAGTGAAATTGGTAGTCAAATAAGAGGAACTGGATCCATAGAATATTCTTTGAGTGTGGTTCAACCTCATGAATTTGGCCCTATTCTCCACTGTCAACACACCAAGACTAGCGATTTCCTCCTGCCCAACATGAAATCTTGGACCTTGCATTAGCATAAATCAACACAATTTATTTTGAGTAGTCTGGAGCTTTTTTAAGTGATTTGTTGAGACCAGTATACCAAGAGGAAGAGGGGTAACTACTGACATTCTTCTTTGCTTCGTCTTAGCGCCAACCAACACTGTTGTGATGTGCAATTAGTACAGCTCAGTGTAATTGCGCTCAGTTATATTATTATTAGTCATATTATTATCATCATTATAATCAACTGATATCTTTAGTCTGTGATCTATATGATGTAATGAAGGAGCTACGATGATCAGTAAGAACGATCTTTGATAATTTGCAACCAGAATCCCGACAACAACATTCATGCTCATAACATTGACAGAAGTACCGTATGTGTCATGAGCAGACACACACAATAAAATCAGATACCGCTAGAAAATGCGCGCTAGCACGCAGCCTAGGGCAATCCGTCACTGATCAGTCCTTCCTATGTGCTTTCAAGTGGCCACTCGAGTGTCATCAGAGATATGCTTGCTGGGAGAAATCAGATCATGAAACTTCATCGCCTCAAAAATTACGATCTGTTTACCGGCGAAATGGTATATATTTTCTAGGTTGTGTAAATATAGTGTCAGCTGTGTACTCTCGAGAACTGTATCGACTGGAACAGTGCATGCATTTTGTTTGTATAAGAATAACATTGGTGCGTTTTCTATAGAATTATGTTAGAATAATGTACGACTTATCCGTTTGAGTACAACATTTCTGTGTACTCTGTCCCATAATATATGTTTGGTAGAACATTTATGTCCCGCGATCTGAGTGCTCCCAATAACTGTGTTGAAACAGATAGCAATTTCATATCCTTATTCGTCTGGGTTTAACATTAATATTTACACCAAAGAGGTGTAATGAGGTTGGCATGTCATATCAAGTATATATTTTCTGTGTTCCTTCGGGAAATGTACTATAGCAAACAGTGTATGTCATGTTATTTGTGCGGGTATATCATTTCCGTGTACATTGTATGCGATAATGTTTGTGGTAGCATAGCATTTGTACTGAAAAATGGATAACAGTGAACAGTGTATGCCATCACTGTTCGAGTACAACATTTTTTGGTTTCACTTCATGAAAACTATATTGGAGCAGGACGTGTATGCCCTACTGTTTGGTGAAATTTAGATTCCTTGTTCACGATTGTATTGGCCTGATAAGGATGACGATAGTGATAGTGGATGGTGACGTGACGTTCAGCAGTTACGGGAAAATAAATGGACACGCGCCTTACATAATTACTTGGAAAACTAAAAAATCACCATATCCCCAGAAATTAACGGTTACACCTACTTGAAGGTGGTGTATTAACAGATTTGCCCCAGTACTCACTAACCCGTACAACAGTACAAACTGTATTTCATCTCTAGCTCTCGGTGAAGTCCTCAATTCACACGCACTAAACAAATATTGTCAGTCAGCTTTTGCGCTGGAGGGTAATTTCGCAAAATCTAATTTAGTAGAGATTTGGCTAACAATCCATCAGAGACTAACGGCTCCAATCGGATTGTTAGCTCTGTCTAAGAGGATTACTGTCAGAGATTCTTTGCTGTAGGCACGGAAGAAGCCTGTTTCAGTCGACTGGTCCTAGAAACAAATTGGACAAAATCACACGGTGATAGAGACACGACTACGTATGATAATTTATTAGGCCTAATGCAGACATTTTAGAAATACTGTCCGCACTGCTGCTATACCCGAACTATTTATACACATAAAACGTGTAAGTATCCAATATATAGAATAACGATAACATAAACCATTGTCATACCCATGATCGAAGTCCATTTGAGTACATTGATAAAACCTACCCAAATGTATGCTATAAAATTATCAATGCTAAACTCGTTTTTGATAACAGTTTTTAAATAAAATACCCTGATTACCGATGATGTTGCCAATTAGTCAACTCGTGTCAAATGATATGAAATAGAATATACCCTATATGGAGCTGGTATATGTTATCAATAAACTACAACTGATCTAGGGACGGATTGTCCAGTTAGTGGAGAGATAACGTTACAAGTGACAGGTTTTCGGTATTACTCTCACTTCACAATTTACGGTACATGCGATTCCCACTGAAGACACGATAGCTATCATTAATTTCATCCCAACCTAACAGTGAGCGTAACAGACATATCATTCAAGTATGAAGTGGCATATCATCTCAAATAGAAACAAGTCATGTATTGCATCGTCAATGTACATGATATATCGAGTGGGTAACACCGAAAGTACACGATCACTTTCGCACATGATTCGCCTCCACCGAGACCACGCGCGTCAGAAGTCACATCCGTACGTTGTCCATCGATGCGTGTAACTTCTTGTACACATGGTTAACTTGTATATCCACCGAGGCCCAATTGCTCTGTCGCTCGGATAACTGGTCAATGAACCGTGACATTTAGCAGGAGTTCACTTGTTACACGGGACATTCGCTGAGTTAATACAGACACATATGTCGGCATTGAATCGGTGGGTGCTCGGAAGCCACCTAATAGCAATGCATGACACAGTAGTTATATACTATAACTTGTTGAAGTTATAATACGTTGCTACACATTTAATAGTGCCATTTAGGAGAAAATTGACATGATTTTGTTACTGGTATTTATTACCTCATTATTACCTTTACATAATCTTATCTTAATTTTCATCCTAACAATTATTCTATACGATCACTGAATAAGGTTAATAATCCTCTTTGATTTAATCAATAAGAGTACATATAATTCAACCGCGTGGATACAGTTAACAATGGAAAGGTCAAAACTGTGTCAATTGTTCTTTGCTAATACACGACACGTAAGGTAATTCATTACCATTCGATATCATCTCGACTTCTATAGGCATCTTAACTACGAGTACTTTATTCACCTCATGTAGATTGATAACCTTCTAAATTAGTTGAAACATCCATCAAATGATTCGTCAAATGATTTCTTATTGTACACAATAACTAGTGTTATTAGTGTATGTTATCATTGAAATTGTCGGAACTGAAGAAAAACCAGGTATTACGAGTTCACAGTCTCGCGATCCTGCCCTAATTAAATACCTCAGGACTAGAATACACTTCTGGCAAAGGGTTTCAGATATATATTCCAATAGAACATTTTCCTTGGATAGAAACAATTCTGATTAATAATAGTTGTGACCTTTACCTGTAGGTCCATGACGACCATTATGTTGTTTATATTAAATGTACCATGGCTCTCTCTCGCGTTCGAACGGAAACAAACAGCACATCAGCTATGTTTTAGTTGTACATACCACTGAAATATTCATTCGTGCTCACGTCGTATGCTCGTGCCCACGTCATATGTTCACCATTCGTGTCGCTATGCTTTATTAACCCAGACAGGGTACGATGACCACAATCTTCCGAACCACGTCATCAGCTGACCGAGACACTACAGTCCCGTGGCACAACCGTAGTGCCAACAGCGCGATACCGGAAGGATAGTAGGGTTAGAATTAGGAGAATAGGTCAATCTATGCTGTAAATCTATAAGATCTTGCTACTGTCGGGTTCCAAAGGACGGAGGATGCAGCGTGACTTGATTTGGCCAAATGAGATGTTTACGAAATATTTCTTCTGAATAGTATAGTTAGGATTCTGAATTGTATACGGACCTTCTCTGGGATATAAGATACCGAGTGATTGTTTATGATGAGTCTTTGGCAAAGGGGTGTAGCTCATTTTTTATGACACTGAATCGGCGTATATACATCCAAACTTGTATCGAATTTGTTTCATCTACATTGATATGTTAGAACTGAGAGAACTGGGAGAACCGACTGAATGCTCTTACAGAGGTTACATAGTTATTACTGTTTTTTAATTGTTCCATGTGTGATTTTTGTTGTTATGTCTATGATCACTTGTCGCCATATCCTTTGGAATTTTATGCTCATTTTTATTCATATCAGGTTCACCATCTCCGACCCCGTGTGACAGAGTTCCAGCGTAGGGGGTTAGGTGTAGATTTTCTCAATACATAATAAGGAATCCTAATCAAAAGGAAATCAGAGTCATGCTCAGCATTTCCATTGACCTCCAAGCCTTAGTGTAATCTTCCGCATATATGCCTTATTGGCAAATTACTCCAAGCAAAGGGCGAATTGTACTATCCTATATATGTGGGTGTGAAACGGCCATGTTGGAAGTCACCGCATGTCAAGACAACACGTTTGCTGGCAGGTCGCCCAGTTAAGGCAGATCAAAACCATATCTACTATATAGATATATTCCATATGCAAAATACTACTTATTATGCCATTTTCTCCAAGAATGTACATGAGCGATATTTTATTTATTGTATATAACCCCGTTCGATTTGAAAATGAAGACAAAATTGATTCTGGAATTCGAGAATTTCCAATATAACGAATGTGTTTTACAATGTTGACATACTACCACTGATATGCTTATTCTGGTGATGTACTATTTATCAACTACCTGTTCCTTCTGTAATAGCGACCACATGCCACTAGATTATACAAACGATTTAATTTACGAACTGAACGTAGCATTCCTATTCATTGGAGCACGATGTCAATAACATTCCCTATATGAGTTAAACAACAATGGCAATATATGTTATTATCGCATACCGATACATAGTGAGTACCTCGGTTCATTTACATCTAGGCAGCTAGTCCACTCATGCATGTGACACACTCCATAACTGCTTCGAGGTCTAGATGATGTGAGCTGCTGAGTTGTTTTCGATGTATCCTGTATCGTGGTTGTACTGCAGGTCGGTCGGAATGTTGAAGTCGGATATTGCGTGTAGAATGCGAACAAAAAATGCACGTGTGTTCTCTTCGAATGAAAGCAATGGTTCCTGAAAGTTATTGTAATCGAAAATATATTCGTGTGTGCATGTTGTTCCTGCATGAACGCTTTTTTTAAGGAGAGTTCTTCGTGGTTGAAGTTGTTTTAGATGGTCGGAGATAAAAATAACTGTTCTGAGATCCGCCACAAAAAAATATTACCCTTTAAAAGTCATATTGCAGATTGTAGAAAATGATGGATTCCATTTATCACAAAGTGGCTTTCGATTAGTATTTTGCTCTTGGCTACATAAAATGTATCATATTTTCACACCTATGAACGTAATTGAATATTATTTATTTGGACGACTAGCTGGAGTCGGCGATAGTAATACAGTGCACGTTCAGTATGATGCCTAATTTGACCTTTCCTAACGTACTATAATTGTGACTTTTACAGTTGACATCAACATATTTAAATATGGGATGTGAACTGCCCACTTCAACAAATAAGAAACAGACAATACATACATGAACAAAGATGAATGGTTATTTGAACCTAGAACGAAGAGAAATCAGAGGATAATTAGGCGAATAAATGCCAGTTTGATAAGGGACGAAAGGTCGATATCCACAGACAAGTTTGGGAAAAGTTACCTGACAATCCTGCAGTGGACTTGGAATTTACACGAAAGACATGCAAAAGTACAGGTATGGGTACCATATGGCTAAAACTAACATACAAATTGCGGATATACCCCTAATTGCCGTAGCATATCATACATCGGCCGAGGACGTTAACTGAGCGACGGGAATCGGCTACGCCTATATAAATCACCCCGAGTGACGAGGCACCTTCAAATTCCATCGGGAATATTGAGATGCGTGATGTCTATATTACAGTAACAATGTATGAATGTGCTGTGGGCGATCCTTCCCCTATAATCCCGAATGATGAAAATTAGGGAGTCCTAAGTAGTGTACGGGGAGAAATGATTATGTTCTTGGTAAAAATCAGGCTGTGGAATGTCTTATCGTATGAAAGAGGAGAATCGACCGCAATGATCGATGATTGGAGAAGGCATTCTGACAATATTTTGTTAATAATGTTGTTGTGCGAGAGCCTGTGCAGCTTGGAGAGACAGTTATTGCAACAGAGCACATAGTGAATAACCGTGGACGTTAGGCTAGTTACGCGCGGTATCTTACTGTGACTCGTATTCGAAGGACTCCACAAGGATCGTCCTGTCCGAAGCTAGAATGTTCAGGTTCAAACCCCTTATTTCTTATGTATTTCATTGTTTCGATTCATGGGTCATCCCTTAATGTTCCATGAAAGTTGTCCTCTTTTTTGTTTATTGTCATGTTTCACGAGGGTAGTCCTAATTCAGTGCCTAAGCACTGCTTTCCCTAGGAGCTTTATTGTGAACAATCGGGATGAAGTTTTTCTTAGCAAAATAACTGCTCACACCAAACTACTAATTCGGTCATGTGGAACTAGTGGTAAATTTCGTACCACAATGACATCGTTCAAGTTACACAAGAGTTTTCCTTCGTAGTTTTCACGAAAATAACTACGGGCACTCAACATCCAACCAAACGTAGGTTCGTCTCTCTGCCTATTATATTTTAGTGATGAATTTTAGTGAGGAAAAGGGGCAGAAGATATTCGCAGACTTGTACAACAAAGACATCAATTAATATTGCATGCTGGGCTGCTGTTCGTATTGTGCAATCACCATGGCACAAGCTCAATTATAATACCTGAAACTCTGTAACTGAAAATCGCATGA
>JAUOBX010027780.1:0-14023 GCA_032360705.1 Eupentacta quinquesemita
GCATATATTTTGTACATACATATACTCATTGGGTGAAACGCCTGGGGAGGGGTGGGGGAGGGGCGGGGTGATTTCAGCCCAATGTTAAGTAGCCTTTCACCCAGACGGCAGCCATGTTTGCATTCGAGTAGACTTGACATAGTCATGTTTGTAATACAACACCAGCATTGGAAATCCTCAGTAATACAACAAAGGAGAATCAAGATCAGTTATGTGTATTAGGTTATCGTCTTGGTCGGTTATGACTGCTGGTAGCAGGTAGTTACACATATTGTGCAATTGAGTCGTGAACATGGGGACGTTTCCAACCTCGGGAGGGCTTCTCTCCCCCAGTCTACCATATTGGTGGTAGTCTATATCGGCCAAGCTTTGAGCATGCCAAAAATAAAATTTGCATAAATTATACAGATTACACTCATCATTTATCATATGCTGGGCTGAAATTCTGATCAGATCAGTGTGTCACTATCATCCTGTTCCATCGTGTCGAACTACATCACTAGAGCTGATACGGCTTTCATTATTCGAATAGTGTAAAGCAATGATTCACAAATCAAAAGACTAACTGACTAACGATCTACCCAGTTTGGGTTATACCCAACCTCGATGCCTCAAACTAAATTCCACTCGGATCATACAAGAGTCAGTGGCATAGTGGGGCACACACATATGTATACACACACACGAAAGTCTGAGTAGAATGGAACAACAGTGATATCTATCTGATAACTTTATTTATATAGTAACCTCATATAATCTGACTCTGGAAGGACGTTCATAATTTATTGTCAAGAAATTATAGCTATTCGATGACTCGTATTAACCTCGGAATGAGGTTCACCACTTACATACACTCCATTGAACGAAATTTAACATAGAAAGAGAAATTGTTACTCACACAGAAGCATTGCTTTGACTCTGGAACCAGTCATTAGGAATATTCTCCAAGTTGTTGTGAAACAGAAAACTAGGAAAGACGAAACAAATAGTGTAGCATACGATTCGCCTTTATGTGCCTATAAAGAGGGCATCACGGGATCGACATTTGGCGGACGCAAGTACAGTTTTAACAGTTTTAACAGTAATGACTGACACTTATTGTTTGGAATAATGATGTCGATTGTATAACCTCTCGTTCCAAACAACATATAAGGGGTTCATGTTGTAATTTTATTCTTAATGATTGCTCATTATATACTCTCATTATCTAATAACGTATTGTATTTATAATTCGATCAATCATAATGCTAGCGATGTAGTCAGATGATAGTAGAGCCGTACCTCAGGTATCAGGTTTTGTCCAGTACCGTAGTGTATTGTTGTTACAAGCTATACATGACTCAGCTGGTACTATTATATAACTACTTCTTCTGTGCTTCGTAATTATCCCCAGCATGAGGACACACACATTATGTGGCGAGAACATGCTTCGAATGAGAGGCCATGTATGAGATGATCAGTGGCTGGTGGAACTTCTCATTCAGTGACATGAATTGCAGGAAAACCATGTGACGTGGATATGCAGCAAGACAGTGTGGCATCACGCGTACTGTGATTTGTTGCCTTGAAGCTGGAAAACCTCCAAATCGATTGGTCAACAATATTAGTTCTTGGTAGGCACTGATATATCCTGTACTCGTGGAGGCTACAGTCTTCGACAAAAATGATGGGACACTACTAACGGACCCGTGGCACGAATGTAGTGCGAAACTGAAACCCCCACACCCCTTTCCAACGTTGCGCCCAACAAACGCGCTGTCAAATACCAACATTGAATGGGGGAGCGGGGGTGACCCATGTATATTTGACGAAGATTGTCCGAGCCCTGTACAAAGCATGGGAGCTACGATCAGCTGCTAAAAAGCCGATTTCGGTATGGCACATAGTCATATTTCGTGAGAAAGGTTGATGCAGTTGTTCGGTAAAACAGACAAACCGTACACTTACTTTACTATCAGTAAGTACAGGTTGCCCCTTGTTACTGTTCGCATGAGTTTCAACAATTGAGGATGTTTTTTATTATTATTAATTCAATGAAATCAACTGTTCCGAGTGGCGCTATTTAGTTAACTTGAGAGACAGGAATATGAAGAAGACTGATATTCATGACGTGACATTCATCGTATTCTTCGTATTTACGTCCTGGATTATTATTGTCCAATAGCAGCACCCTATTCATTCCTTTGTCACGCCAAGGAACTGATTATATGCTCTTTAAATGTGGAATAATGTTATTTTGAAGATGCTAAGTCACGCGAGAAAAAAAACGCGGTATAAGGCGCTCTAGTAAATGCAATTATCCACATTTGCAGACGTGACATGAACTTAAGGTTGACTAACATTTCTTTATTATCTAACGGTGGGTGACTGTGTGAATTTAGCCTCATTCAAATATAAATATGACTGTCCTGCAAGATTAACAATGAAGACAATATAGACTTCTCAAGTTTTGTGTGCTCAATAGACCCTAGGACATATTAAAAGAGTGATTCATAGTTGATTACCGTTGGTCTATCGAAGCCGCTGTGTCAACCATATCCGGTTTTCCATCGAACACACTTTTGTTACCCAGGGTTATATATTTTACAATTGGGCCACGGAAATGGGTATTAAATTACCTGAATAATCACCCAAATGCATTCGATTCCAGTAACAGTTATACCCTATGTTCATTTTAAAAGATATGGTGTACCATTTTGGTGTGCCATTTTCAGCGGAAATCTACATTAAACGCGCAAAAGAGTGCACGACCGATTGGGCTCCTATAGGTTTGTGCAGGCTTCCGACAATCCACGGATCCGTGGAACAAACGTAGTGCGAAATCGCAAAACTGAAACCCCCACACCCCCTCTAATGTTGCACCCAACGAACGCGCTGTCAAATACCAACATTGAATGGTGGGCGGGGTGTCCCATGTATTTTTTGCAAAAATTGTAGCTTGCCTCTAGTGGAGATCAAACCTATGATGCACGTATACATTGCACACTTCTCCAAGTGAACAAAAATAGAAATGGTCAGTAATCCGCAAAGACCCTCACTGTCTGTCAATACCAGGGCATCGTGCCTCACGTTTGAACTGGAGAACCAATGGTACAAAATGTAGTGGACTCGTATGACGTGGTATTTCACTGTTGTGTTCCCTCCTTGAACGATAAATTATTGAATCACATCGCCAAAATCTGCTTCTATACATTTCATTCGGTGTACCAATGACAGTGTAACATTTTGCAAGTCATCTCTTGGAGGAGAGGGCTACTCATCACATGTACAATTCACCATGACCTACAAACTGTCAATAATGGTGACCCAAAGTCTATCATATCCAGCTTCAGTCAAAATGCACCGACGCCAGTGAGGGACTGTCTTTAATTTTATCGGTTTTGCCAGTTTGATCACTACAGAAATCACATTGCAATTGAATTATGACTTTTCCAAATTTATGAATATTGAATAGAAATTGAAACAGTTGTTCACTGTTTTATTGCTACTCACACTATATGACAATATCTTACAAGCCTTACCACCGAATGAACAATTGAACCTGATTCCAAGCAAATTCAGTGACTTGGCACTTGTGCTCTAATGGAATCCTGGTCAGTCAGATGAGTACGAAAGTGGGAATAGCCGAATATTACGGTGCATTGCAGCATGGTGACCATATGCGGAATAAATTTTACTGCAGTACTTTGGGCGTTTCGGGACATGGAATTCATTTTGAGACTAACCTCTATTTTCTTCCCATGCCCCCATGGGACCTGGATGGGAATCCTGCATTTGGGGGATGAATAGTGGGTGTCGCCATATCATCTACTCAATAACCTGTGTGACGTTATCGATGAACCATGGCTTATTCGTTGGCTCAGATGAGTTCATCAAAAGGGCTCTCTAGCAGCCCTCCCGTTTAAGATCTTCACTGAGTGTATTCACTCAGATCATTCAAATTGTTCACTGATCAAGTATGCTGATGGCGCTGCTATAACATGTGATATTACCGAAGGGTCTCACCAACAAAATCGAATCAGGATGAGTATCAGGGTTTTATCACAAGTTGTGTCAAGTAAATGTGATCAAAAGAACTCACTTCTCATCACGGCAAGGTGTGAGACTTTGGAGAACATTAATATAAAACATATAGGGTGACTTTTAGCATATTTTTCTTCAAAATCATGGGAGGGGGTTCAACCCCCCTCCACCCACCTCCCCAAATACCCCCATATCTTACGCCTCTGTTGTCAACCAAGTACTCACTGCAGAAATAATATGTAACAGTTTGTTCTTTACAGAGGTCCTCTAAGACCCCATTAGCTTGAACTGCTGCACACAGGAGATGAGACAACACACAGCTAATTATAACTTTGAGCAATAATCTCTGCTAGGCAGAAATGAAAGATAGAGAGGACAGCTAGAGCAACCTTTCACCGTGGAGCCAAAATTTGATTATCTTGAACAATCTTCTGTCATTGGTCAATGCATTGGCCAATGACAGTCCCACAATCTGACAATAGGAAACTGCCAAGAAGTTGCCCTTTAACTGTGAGCCAATGTCAACAGCCCTTCCATAGGTCTGGGGGATTTTCAGGCAGGTCTGCCAGGTAGGAATAAAGGGGAGGAAATCATATAAAATGTCGCAATCTCAACCTGTGTTTGTGCGTTTTTTTTAGTTGTAGACCTGTAACAATCTTTGTGGGGGTAAATAAAAAAAATCAGGTTTTAGATATGAACAAGCACTATCTAAAGAACATTGGTAACCAAATTTCGAGAAAATCAGATGGTCTATTCAAGACAAGGGGCAGTTTACTCTGTCTCAACGTTTCATCGTTACCAACAATTCTTGACCATCTATCCAAAATCTGAGAACAAGTTTGAGGAAGAATCACTTAAGTAACATCATAACCCAATTTCAAGAAAATCCATGGTTTTGGCCAGGAGAAGTAATGTTTTGAATAGAATTTTGAATAGCATTTTGCATTTTCACGGTTTCAGTGCTACTGATGCAGAACGAGCATATATTAAAAATCCACGAGCAACTTTTAGGTACCACCAATAAGGGAACACTATAACCCAATTTCAGAAAAATCCTTAGCTGTTTGTGGGAGGAGTGACGCTCCCATTACAATTTGAGCTAAAAAACGACACGCGTTTCATTCCTTGAGGGGGATGGTGAGAGATTTGATCAGTTTCTCGAGAGAGCTGAAGTCGGCTGAACCAACAGTACTTGCTAACACTCCCACAGGCATGTACCAACTGTGTAATTATAACAGCCCGCTCTGTCCGCCAATATTTCCAGGCTCCCCTGGGAGTACCTTGTGAAGTTTAAACAACCCATCATAAGATCTCGATATGGTGATATTGACTCCACTTCGGTGGTCCCTCGGCTTCCAAGCGATTTCTAACAATTCATAATCCTTTTAATTTCAACTTTACAGAGTCATAAACAGTTTCTTTGTACATTATTATTACCCCTCTATTTGTTTCGCACGTTTTTTCCTGGTACGACTAATGATAGAAATGAATGAATGATACGATTTCACCCATTCTTTTCTGTCATCCACACGTATCTACTCCTGTTCGTGAGGAGAAGGCGAGTGATCACTTTTATCATCCATATAGGAAGCCCCACCAGAGGTTTCTCTATCCCTTCAGAATGAAACCTAATTAGGCTCCAAAAGGTAATTAAACATAGTTTGAACTTTTTCATCAAATAATTATTGTACTCACATCATTTTTGCAGGAATGCCAGCAAATACTCCATCGTCTATTGCAGCAAGCTGGTTATTGCTGAGAAATCTACCAAACGACCAAACATATAATCATATTCTAATTATGAAACAACTACTGCGCCTAAATAGGTTCTGAAGAGTAACTTCAATCAATGTATAAATGGTTTATTTTGTCGAAGCGTGTTTAGGAAAGAAATGGTATACACCTCATGGAACTGGGATCCGTCTGTTTCTCGTGTACTTCTTAATCTGTACACTCGGGGAGTCGAGGTAAGATGTTATGATCAACTTAGTGACAACCACTGGATTTAGTGATGGATGAGTCGAGACCGGTCCCGGTCTCAAGACCGATTTTGGAGGACTCGGTCTCGGACTCAAACTCGGATGCTAGGGACTCGGGTCCGAGTCCTTGTCCGAGTCCTCCACTGATTTTTTAATGCAAATTGCTTGGTTATTTCACCCATAACAGTACAAAATGTATTGAACATGCTCATACTATAAGATAACAGTAATGATGCATCCAACACATTGACAGATAATTTTTGTTTTTGTTTTCGGGTAGCTTAAACCCTGTGTGGCTCGTCAGCAAAACAATTTAGTGTACATTTTTGCTGAACAGCTCTTATAAGGACTCAAGGACTCGACTCGGGACTCAGACACAAGGACTCGGTCTTGACTCGGACTCTGAGCTGAGGACTCGGTCTTTGACTCGGCCTCGGATGCTAGGGACTCGGTCCAAGACTCGAACTCGGATTGGCTGGACTCGACTCCATCACTGACTGGATTAGGAGTTAGACGTCACAACCATTCAGACCACTACGCTTCATGTCTTTTTGACTACCCCACATGTAATAAGGAAGAGTAGCGGAAGAGTGGTCGAGCGGTATTAGTGGCGCTTGGCAGTGGACTTAGTAAATATGGGGGGCTGTTGTCGGTTAGTTGCAATAAATCTCGTCAGTCGGCTGTACGCAGTTACCGTGCTTGGAGCAAGGAGCTTCCGCCCCTCCAAGATCTGAGAAAGTGGTTAGATCCTGGGGTTTACTGGTGGTCCGTCGACTGGGGACGTTAGATGGGGGTCCAGGGAGCGGGTTGTGAGATTGGTATTGTACACCCCTGCCTCGATAACATCTGAGCAATAGTCGAAAAAGGCGAGTTATCGCCGGTGCTCATCCATGATCAACACAGCTAGCCGCTAGGGTTCCTCGATGAGCCTTCAGTGGCCTTCTGAACCTGTAGCAATCAAATCAAATCAAATATAATGTGTGCATTTGACATCGCAATCTATTATAGTTATTATACATATCATACTCGACATATTTACAATATTGCAAAAACATTTCTATACTAGGTATTAACACCATTCGGATATTTGGGTTAAGGAATTGAAGTCTTACATGTATTCGACATCAGTGAGTCCCACGAAGGAACCTTTGTGCAGATGGGTGAGCTTGTTGCTGTCAAAATTCACCAGTTTCGCGGAATGAGTATGATTGAATAGGCCAGATGGGATATCGCCAATTGTGTTATTGGAAAAATTCCTTTTGGGAAAAAGATGCGAGAAAATAACGTGTTAGTGTTGTTTTATTAATATATTGTACAGGACAGCCCGTGAACAGCAATATTAGGCATACAACCTGATTGCCGATGACTTGGGCTTTGCAAACGAACGGCTATACAATGTGTCCCTGTAATGGTCTTGAAGAGCACGTCAATTTAAATTTAAAAATAGTCGTCCTATCATTACTGCACAGGTTTGACCAACAATGCAAACGGCCGGCTTCGCTGCACAAAATAGGCTTCCTACATTTGTATTTCTTGCCATGCAGTCACGCAGTTATGTGTGTGTGTGTAGATGTGTTTATGTGACACTTCTTGTCTGCATGATATATGTAGAACGTAAACATGTAACACGTTCAAACTGGGTACATAGGTTACATATATAAAGAGAGGGAACCCTATTGTTTTTGGTGTCAGGTCGAAGTCATTGAAGGTCGGGAGGAGCGAAACTCAAAATGCTTGTCTGCACGATATCTGTAGAAGCATGTATCAACATTCTAATGAATAGGAGGAACTCCATTGTCTTTGATGGTAGGTCGAGGTTGTTCAAGGTCACCGTAATTCATCGTTTCGAAACGTGCATAGATGAAAACAGCCGAGCATATTTCATCATCACTTCATTCTAGTTCCAAACTCGTCTCATCTGTGTGTTATTCATAATTACAAGTTAGCTCTTATGACGTCACACAGGGAACCAAATGAATGTTCACACAAAAATTGCTAATTCTCAATGAAAAGTGCAAGTGATTGTTCTCCTTTAAGTCAATGGTAATTTGCATCTAAATCTTCTTTAAAATAATTTCGAATTGTTATTCATATCAGGTTCACCTTTCCCGTAATCAGTATTGAAAAAGTCAATTTTGCATCTTTGCGTGACGTCATGAAACATTGCGTTATAATATATTCGACTTTTTTTCCTAATATACTAAACAAAAGGATTCATAAGCCTCAGAGTCATGTTCAGCACTTCTATAGGCCTTGAACACGAGACATTTCCAGTACCTACCCGATTCCTTACCTTATTCGAACGAGAATTACGAAGCCTTGGGTAGGAATAACATAAAATATTGATCACTCCACTCCACATACCGAGTACAAAATATCTGCACCTTTTCATTCACTGAAAGTGTTTTATTCCTTGACGGAAGTCTAAAGAATCTATGCAGTCATGGCAGTATGTGTGTACGTGTGTGCGTGTGTGTGTGTGTGTGTGAGACGCCTGACTGGTTAACACGATAACTCGACCCCACTAGATGGATCCAGCTCATACCTGGTTTGTGCATGTGTTCTCCATGATGAATTGATCCTTTCATTGATTGTAGTCAAGACCAGGTCATCCGAGACCGAAACCAGGGGGTGTCGAGACCGAGACCAACAAGGTCCGAGACCGAGACCAATCATATTCTGAAATTGAACTATGGTAAGTGGTTGTACTACTTGTATTATACTCACTACCACTGTATGGAGCTGATAAATTTGACGTAGAATAGTACTGTGGTCAGAATATGCGATGGTCAAATCCATATAATTTAAATAGTCATTTGAAAAAAGCAGCAATGATAATCAGTTTTTCATCGTTCTCGTTTAATATGTCGATAATGTACACACAAATTCACACTTCGCGCGCGCTGACGGTCATCCATCCTCTAATCCAATCTATCACATAAACCTAGGCTAGTAGTCATAGGCCCCTACTACTGTTTTAAGTTTCGGGCGAACCATCGACACTTATGTTCGTCTTGTTGTTTGAGATATACATTAACTGGAACCTCATATTTATTTTGTTCTTATGTTTATGACAGTTCATAATTATATTTTTGTGGTGTTGGCATTTTCCTCTGAAATGAACACAACCTTCAGTCTGTTATTGATCGCTTGATCGAATTTATTAGGCAACCATATATGCAGAAACGTACGTGTTGCGAGTTGGAGATGTGCAGACTGCATGCCCATGAAATAAATTGCGGCGGATAGTCGGGTACACATTCCGGTAAAAATATATGGGCTATAATTGGTCACGGAATGAAAAGAAGAAACATATTGCCCGAATTATTTGTGAAATGCCTTAAATATGTATACTATTCAACGCTGCGCGCGCATTACTAGCTTTCATCACGGTTGAAATGCAGGCACGTTTTACTTCGCTATGCGAGCAGTGGTGTATTGACTCCTTCAGAACTTTCAGACATATGACACATGGATTCACGCCCTTGCAAGCTACTACAGATTATTCACCTCACGCTATAGTCGAATAACTCGAGCGGAATATTTTTATATGAACTGATCCTGTGCTCCATCTCGTCTGGAAGACAAACTGCAGTTGGAATATTTTTAACAGTAGGATAGTAACATATTTTTTGTTTCAGGAATATTTCAAATTACTCCAATACCACTATTGGTGTACAGATATGAGAGTTGGATTATATTCTGGGTCACTATTGAAAATAGAGAGAACGGTAGGTCAGTTGGGGGGGGGGCATTTTTTTTTATAAGAGTTGAGGTATATTAAAGTGAGATTCGCACACTCCTATCGTAGTAATTGGATTGATCTATTTCCAAACAGCTCATATTTAAATTATAGTGTGAGTCATATACTGTACTGCTGAAGCTAGCAAGTTGCCGTACTTGATGAAGTTAAAAACCCACTCCACAAGTTGGCAATGAAGTACAACACATTATATAGGCTTACTGGACTAATAGTCGGGGAGCTTACGACATAAAAGGAGGTGTTTGGCGCAGATTTTTTCAAAAGCACTAAATCTCGCACAGATGTTGCCAATAACATACTCCTCCGATTTCTGCCGAGCGCCAAGAAAAAGGTACAATGGCGCCGCCATATTGTGAACAATTAAAAATGGTCGCCACATGGGAATATGATTAGTTGTTGAAGCCTGCAAACCAAAGCTGTAGAGGGCATTTGAAATAGGACATTTAGGGGTTTTCTGTGTTGCTAATATTATGTTTTTGCTAATTAATTGATTGTACTGCAATTAAGCCCTTCCCACAACCACTATATACAATTGAAAAATTGAAAAAACAAAGTTTTCCATTGAATACAATTATTTTATGAGAAGGCTTCCGCCCCCATCATGATTCTGCATTTGTGGTTTTGGGGGTAGTTATTACGATTCCTATGGTATTTTATTCATTTATTGTCAATTTATTTCTGTAAATCACCCTTGGAAGGTTTTCTAACAAACAAAAGAAATATCATCCCATATTGTCAGAGAATTTGTATAGACTGTTGACACACTTTCTTCTAAGAGCAACGAATTTGGTCCAGATGTTGCCAATACCATGTTCTTTCGATTTTCGACTACCGTCAATCGATGTGCACTAGCGCTCATGATGAACAACTGAACAATATTGAACATTTTTGAACAATAAGTTCAATATTGAATACTGATTGCTCAATTTGCTCCGTTCACATTCTTCCAGAAGGTGCGACAATTTGCACAGGTCTTGCAGAAACCACACCCGCTTGATTTGTTGTGAATATTATATGGAGGCATGGTACACAATGTAGCTAACAAATGAACTCTGATGCCAAGCATACCAAGTTCTTTTGATACAATCGTAGCAATGTAGCGAAACGGGGAACGAAACTGCTAAATGCTAATTTTGAGCTGAGGTGACTGGATCGAGAGGTGAACGACAACATATAGCACCATCATTACATTGTAATGTGCAGTGTATGTATTGTTCCTTAGTTGCCATGCATAGTTGGGAATCTGCGGAGACCAGTTGGGCAACAGTATATGGGTTATTCCATATGTTATGATAGTCGTATGCCTAGTCCATTGGTGGTATGTAGGATGACTGCATAGGAACGGTTGAAATGGCGCTATGCAACTAGCAGTGTGGCAACATATAGTCAGTGACCCAGAAACATGTGGTAGACTTATACGATCATATAGGTTTTAACCTCCTCAACGCATACAGTCTATTGACGGCCATGTTTATTTATCACTCTGTAAGTTTCTCAATGAACATCAATGTCAATTGATCACTGACGCAATATCATATTCGTGACCAGCGACCCAGAAAACCCCTGAATTCTGGCGTGATCAGCCTTTAAACCTCTCGAAGCTTTATTTCTGGTGGCAGCCAGTTTATATATTTCGTTGACTATTTTCATGACTGTTAAATGGTCACATCGACATCAAATGTTGAAAGCAACATCAGTATCACGATCAGCGACTGTATGACCCTCCGAAGATTCGTGCGATTAGAGACTGAACCTCTTCCGAAGCCGAAATTATTCTCCAGTGGCGGCCATCTTGAATTTTGAACAATATGGCGGCACTGATAAGAGATTCTCTCCATCAGCGCCCGTCAAAATTAAAAACTGCATGTTATAACCGATATCTGGAATAAATGTGATGCTTTCGGAAGAAAGGGCCCCACTGAACAACCGACAAGATACGGTGTTATTTCATATTTTGTCAGAGAACCTTCCAAGGTTAATTTACAGGAACGAATTGACGATAAATTAATAAAGTTTCCTGGGATTCGTGATAAGTTCCCTCCCTCCCCCAAGAACAAAAACAAACAAAACAAAAACAAACAAACAACACAAATGCAGAATCATAAGGGGGTGAAAGCCCATCCATATTTATAATTGTTTTTTTTATTGGCGATAGACCCTTACTTTTTTCGATTGTATAAAGTGATTGTAAAGGGCTAGATTCAATCAATCAATCAACCATTCAGTCAATGAATTAGCATGAAACTCATGATCAGCGAGACGGAAACCCCCTAAAATGTTGTATTCCAAATGCCCAAGCCGCTTTTGCAGTTAATCATATTTCTCGGTGGCGGCCATTTTAAATTGTTCACAATATTGCGGCACTATTGGACATTTTTCTTGGCGCTCGGCAGAAATCGAAAGAGCATGATATAGACGACATCTGTGTCAATATTCGTGCTTTTGGAAGAAAGTGCGCCAACCATCCCTTAGCTCCCCCACTATAATGACTATAGCGGTATATGGGATGAATAATTGTTCAATTCAGAGTTGCTAGAGGGATTCTTATAGAATTTCAGGAAACCTGCAAAAATGCTTCCAATTTGAGATTGCTCCATCGTGAAGCCCCTGTTATCTGCAGTTGTGGTATAGCCCTTCTAATTCAGAGAGCCTCGGAAGGAATTCAGAAGATCTCAGTGCATTGGTAAGTGATAAATAGGCCATAGTCTAGCAAAGGCCTAGATCCTATGCTACAGCATATGTTGGACTCATAAGAAACATAATCTTCAGGAAATCCTTTTTCATCTATTCGGAGCCAAGTTTACAAATTTGTGTGGGTGTTTAGACACTTTTACACAGAAAGACCGAAAACAAAATGGCGGCCTAATTTGCATAATATATGCATGAAATCACATGTCCTAATTATCTGTGGAACTGCCTTGCTGAAGAGAGTTAATATATCACGAATACAACAAGGGATCACTACACATCGTTGTTATTGGGAGAACAATTCACACCTAATTTCAACTAAATATGGTGACGCAGGGAGCGTTATAGGGAATAGGAACAGGATGGGTAGTGGAGATGACCGTACGGAGGGCGCATGAGTTTAATGGGTTGAACAAGCTCAGCAATATAGGCTGGAGAGATGGTGTACTGTGATTTGTACCCCATAATTAGACTTGTAGAAGTAGCACGTTTCTCAACATGGAGCCAGATCCGTAATTTTAGGCTGATAGAATCAACTATGATGGTTCCGTCACTTAGACTATCATCGCCCCACATATGATATAGAATGTAACTCGAAATTGATCACAAGTACGTGGAAACTGTGGCGATTTCAGAAGCTCATTATATTTTAGTGACTGTAAGCAAAACCCATGGTTCATCATACCTTTGCCCCTTCTTCCTTCCGTTGTATTTGTCAACAATGATAATACGAGAGGACGACGTATTACACGATACTGGAGAACTTAAAAAAATAACATAAATATATAGGTCTATGCAAGGATGGTAAATATTTACACTGCCTCCTCTATCGACGTATTCGAGAAGAAGTCCACCGGTATCACAGAAATGAAATTCCCTTGCAGGTGCCTGAAAGCGTAAGCCAGAAGAAAGTTAACGGCGAGGGCGGAGAAAATACTTCAAATAAATTTAGCGGCCTAACCAGTTCACATAACGCCCCAATCAGCAGCCCTTACAGACAATAGTTTTGAGTCGTTTGGCGGATGTCTCCATATTTGCTCACATTGCTGTGATCATGGGGTAAAGTGTGGTCAACCATTTGAACAATAATTTGCATTGGAGAGAGCGTATTCTATAATTCAAACAACTCAAATAGGAAGTGACAAACTGTTCTCATCTCTGTGTTATCTATAGATGAATCAAGTCTGGTGACGTAACAGGAACTAAAAAGACAAAAGCTTAATGATTCATTGACTCTATACCTGTGACCTTTGAACTCAGTACATGCAGCTATAGATAAATCAGGTCTGATGACGTAACAAGAACTAACAAGCTAAAAGCCTAATGTTTTCTTGACTCTATACCTGTGAGCTATCAGTACATGCAGCCGGGCTCACTAACTCAAGTCCCTTGCTTTATATCAAAAATAATAGGGGCTCATACTTTCAACGAAGAGCTACACACCAAATTACGGCATTATGAGACCAACTATTCTTGTAGTGACTTTGACCTTACCCCAGAACAATACGATTCATAGATTCATATGAGCTTCGTCCACTCCGGTGTTGGGGGGGGGGGGGGGGGGGGGGCG
>JAUOBX010027891.1:0-14022 GCA_032360705.1 Eupentacta quinquesemita
ACCCCCAAAACCATAATATCCCCAGACGCTTAACGCGTCCTGGGGATATAATTAGGCTAGCTTCGATCATTCTCAACAATCGTATCACTGTTTTTAGGTTTGCATTCGTTGTCAGAGATCCGTGTGGTATACCGATTACTTCACACGCCTCGTTGTTATACTTACAAGAGGTATACGATGATAAGTTTGATATTTGGGAAAGTAGGGAATATGAACCATATTTATTCAGTGGGATGTACTAACTTCTGATAAGCTATGAGGCTTAGTTGGAATATGTTACCCTAAGTCGTTACTTTCAATTGAACTTGTCTTTGGTCTATGAGAGTTGACCTGCATCTTGCAGCAATTTAGAGGCCGCTTTTTTTCTTGTGATATTGTTTTTAAAATAGCGTTCACATAATCCATATTAAAATTGTGTTGATGATTATGAACTTCTATATATTTTACGTATATATATATTATTATCGCGATTGCCCATCAATTCCTTCGACTGAAATACTGCTGCTAGTAAGTAAAACGTTCATCTACTAATAGTTATTGGCACGCAATTGGAAGTTACTGATTTGTGTACCGTTATAACGAGAACGTATTTGAGATACCAATACCACGATATCTATATTCTGCCAAAGAGGCAAATTTTCTACGTGGGATGCAGCTGAAACATTACCCTGTTTTCAGGTGAGGCCTGTGGATTGAGTTTTCCCACGGAACGCGCAATCATCATGCGACAGTTACTGTTATTAGTATAACAACACGCCACGTTTCTCAATAACCCATCAATATTCTCCGACGTCGAAATGTTTGGAATTTGTTAGCTCAGGCCTCCCCCCTGATTTACAAATGGAAACAGTGGTGTTTTTTCACTTAGCGTAAGCAACAGCAAACTGCATATGGTCCCTAGAGCCCAACCAGTTGACAGTGCGTCATATTTTCTTACAACTGATTCGAAATATACAAAATGTATTCGATGTCTCTTTCTGTTTAACAGGGAGATGTGTTTTCACAATGAACCGGTTATTCAAAACACTACTACATTAGGCACACTCATTGTGTCAATATATACGTACGTCAGTGTCAACGACCCAATAATTGTAAAATTCTTTAGGAGATCCGTACAATTATATCACTTATTCGTGTCACTTTTGCTCGTTCATTCTCGTAAAATATACAGTTTATCCTAAGCAAAACTATGTTGCCAAGTTAAATTTCCTCCTCCTCAACTCCTTATAATTCACTTAGTGCTCTGCATTCATGTAATGTGATTTAGAGAATAATACAAGGAACTGTATGCAACAGTTATATTATACTATAATATTTAATTGGAACCGAATCTAATTATTGGAAATATGGACAATATATCAAATATATAGCCTATATATTTCGATATCATTTTTTTGGGATTCAATGGATGCAATGACATGCATCATTCAATCGATTCAATCAAGGATTTCAGTAGTGTAGGTGTGCATCGCATCGAACTGAACAGTCAAAACAGTGAAAAGACTGTTTCAATACGACGTATTAGAAAAGAATACTCTCAGAATGCTCTCCGGAAATGACTAAATTTAAAGAATCCACACGTAATATAGTTCCTGTAGGGATGCCTATCAATCGTAACCAAAGAACATTACACTGTGTAATACACAGTTGACCTTAACATTTGCTGGGTTTCTCTGCAGCCTCATACATACCGATGAGAGTGATAGAGTTTATTTTCAAGATCTGGGAACCATCGAAAAGGCGAAGACTAGCAGTTGTATGTGTATGAGCGGATTCGTGTGTAATAAAAGTGGACGTTGTAATGTGTATGCCTCTTATTGATGATTGTTAACATGCAAAGAACATGCAACACTCATTATAAATGTATTGTGAGATGCTTCACCGCCTAGTTTAGCCAGTATCATTCAGCTTCACAATGTACTGGTCCATTCTAAGATCTAAGATGGACTGGAGATAATATGGAATGGCAAAAGCAACTCAACTTGGAGAACAGCAAGTTCTTCAGAATACAATTTTAATAACCCCCAGAGAAAGAAAATTGGTGAATAGTGTGAGAGCTCAAAATGTGAAGCCACGCTCACCGATTCTTCGGCGTGTGCCTGGAATCACTAGCTGCTTTTGAGCAGCGTCATTTCTATATGCAGTGAGCTGATGCTGAGCTGAGCTGGATGAGATGGGCACATAAACGTTTGAATAAGCTCACAATAAGTCGCCAGCATGTTTCCCTGCTGATGGCATACCAGTAATTCCACGCATAGTATAGACTCTCTAGTACGTGTCAGTATTTAGGCCTAACACGTCTGATCACTCTGGGCCTCTTGTTCACTCACGGAAGTACTTCGCGGCTATATCGATCAGCGAGTTACAACCATGTGGGAGAAGACCCTGGGTTCATGGTTATTGTGATGGCCCAGATTAACTCAATTAATATTCAGCGGACATAGAATTAGTAGTTATCTCAATGCGAGCGAACTGAATACAGAACGGTATGACTTTATTGCCATGGCTGTCGACAATCGCTTCTAATTGTTATACGCCAAGTTACCAGGTTACAATTTGTAGCCGTAGTACGTCTGCAGCAGATACACAGTACACACACACCAAAAACGTTGTCTCTGACTGAACTGTTCCCAACATAATTCGTGGCAGGTCT
The DNA here is from genome assembly GCA_032360705.1 of Eupentacta quinquesemita. Taxonomy (NCBI): domain Eukaryota; kingdom Metazoa; phylum Echinodermata; class Holothuroidea; order Dendrochirotida; family Sclerodactylidae; genus Eupentacta; species Eupentacta quinquesemita. The sequence continues at coordinate 2,654 of JAUOBX010027891.1, forward strand.
GTGTAATCGAAAACAGTATGGGCCATGGATTCTCTCCTGACTGACAATCGCCTTCCGCTTCCGTTAACTTCCGCACATCTCGAGTGTGTAAAGTGTAGCGGAACTAGTACCTGTGCTAGAGTTACCTAGTCAAAAGATATAATTTTTATATTGGTTTCCGGTACGTTGCCATGGGGGATATCCATACCATGTGTAGGGTGATTGTCAGTGGATGTAATATTAGTCCTGGGTCTGGACAGTTAAACTCGCACACAAATTGCCCAGAATAACCGAAATATACGGAATAATGTAATTCGTGAATATTCATGAGGCGTATTTAAGGAAAGCGTCATTTTCCATTGGAAAGGGCATCTTTATTGGGTTTTCCATGGAGAAGTAGAAGAAACTTCAATATCACCATATTCCACTATCTTAGCGGTCTGAATAATACTCCATGATGTACACATGAAAGGCTAGTTAAGCATGAGCTAATTTGCATATATGCTCCTATCTTCCGCTAGAACGTTGTGAAAGTAACATAAATGATTTCTATCAAAACGTCAGATCAGTTTAGTATTGAAGGGTCAGGAAGGACAAAAGTCCTCATGAACGACCCAGAAGCCACAGCAACCCCAAAGTGAGAAAGACCAATGCCTACAGAACTCGTCCGCAGTTCTTGAAAAACAAGTCAAGTCTTGAATAAATTCACACTCGTAGATGAAACAACATCTTCCTGAAGGCTATTCCACTCATTGATAACTCTCTGCGAGAAGAAGTGTTTACGAATATCCAACCTGCAACGTTTGCCACGGAGCTTCAGGCGATGTCCTCTATCGGCTGATTGGTAGTTACATTGGAAAACTCAAAGAAGTCGCCGAAGGAAAGACCATCCAGTCCATGGACAATTTTGAAAACCTGAATCAAATCACCCCGAATTCCGAAATAGTCCAGTAGCCCTCCTCTGAACGTTTATATTCAACTGTTTATCTTTTGAGAATTATGGGCTCCACACTTGGGACTGAGTACACTGACTGAGGTCCCACTAGTTGCTTAAACAACCTGACCACGATGTCAGATCATTCATTACGCAATGTTTCGGGACGTCACGCGGAAGAGGGAAAGACCGCCTCAGTATAAAGTTGATGCAATGTTGCCTTATTTTGGAATTCTGTCACACGCAATTTGTGAACCTGATATCAATGAAAATTCACATAGTTTGGTAAAAATATTTATATGCAAGTAACCATTGACATCGAAGGTGAAAAAATAACTTGCACAGGAGATCAGTTTCTCTCACAAGGAACATTCATTTGATTCCTCGCGTGACGTCATCAGACCTAACTTATTGATGGAGATATCACGAAGATACAACGAGTTGGTAACGTGGAATTTGGAATGAAACAGCCCTTCTTCTGATGGCCTCTAATTGAGTACTAACTTCAAAATGTCATGACACTGTGGATGTTCGACCTGATGTTCGCGACTGCTCGCGAACGTGCGAACATCGTTCTCGTACGTGTCGATAACATACCTCGGGCCCCGGAGGGTGGAACAGTGAAAGAGAACAGTGCAAGCTCGAGTGACGTGGAGAAACATATCAGAGAGGTCTTTACAAGAGGGACACACTCTTCGAGAATGTGCATTAGGCCATTTATGTGTTAACATTATGATACTAACATAATGATTTGGAGAGAACATGTAGGACTATCGGTGGTCCATGCTGGAAGGAATAGGTGACCTCAACAACTAGGCTACATTATATTTGTGGCATGGTTCTTGTAGAAATAATGGGTTTTGTTCGACATAGAACTACGGTATATGTGCAGGCATAGCATGTCAATGTACCTGCATTGTTAATGTGTGTTCAACACTGCATGCAGAACGAGTTCACATGATCTCACCAAGATCGCGAACAGATCGAAACAGCCAAAAAAGCCAATGGGTGTTAGTTGCCGTAGTTGTTGTAAGGTAGAATAGCCAGCTGATCAATTCACGTACTATATTCCATAATATATAGCTCCCAGGCACCCATATACAAGATTCACAACAGTAGGCCTGTTGGCCTATATTTCCAATTTCCACTTTATACACCATTTTTATTTCGTCAAACATAAAATACGATATACAACAGCCAACCCCTTATAATCAGAACAGAAGGTTAGAATGTTTAGAATTTCATATATGTTTGGACAAAAGAGACGAAATCAATTAAATCATGTGTTGTATTTTTCAACACGTTTGGCTTGGACCAGTGTTTATTTTCTGTAGAAGGTCTTGCTATAGATGGAAAATTAAATAAATAAATAAATAAATAAATAAATAAATAAATAAATAAATAAATAAATAAATAAATAAATAAATAAATAAATGAACCAAAAAATAAATAAATGAATGAATAAATAAATGGAAAATAACTCTCGAAATGTGTCAGAAATGCTAAATCAAATGACACGTTTATGTCCCCGTTCCAACCCCAAGACATTTAACGAAATAAAACATAACCAAGAATTGCATCAGAACTGTGTTGCATTCGCTCGGAACCCACAGCGTACAGCAAAATACCGCGGGTCCCCAGAAATGTCGACTGCTGGGCTACTTGCAGATTACTTAATCATTTGTCAATAAATAAATATCGTAGCTCACCCAAAGTTTCTTCGGTTGTCTTCAGTATGTCGTCCATCCTTCTATCCATCGGTGTCTGTGTCTTGCAAACGTCTGTATGAAGCCGTTTTACTAATACCTAAATACCACTAGGTGAAAATCAAGCCCATACCGCTATACTCTATATATCGACCTAAGCTATCAAGTATCAAACCTGCCCTATCCACACTGTGTGAGGGTTGTGTAGTAATGGCCTTTGTATTTCCCTGGTATGATCGTATGACCACTCATAGCCATCAACAACCACAGGCATACATGGCCTTCATAACCATGGCGACAGTTCGAATTTGCCGCCGAGATATCGCCTCCAGTTAATGGTTGTTTATTGACCTCGCGAATCCGTTAAGTGGAGCAGGCTGTCCTATAATAGCCCATACGTGATCAACAGCTAGGACCCCTACTGTGCAAGCCTGGGAAACTTTCTGGTGAAAGGCCTTTTATGATGTTTATTTGGTCAGCAAACTGACATGAGTGATATCCGTCTAGGTAATTGCGGACAGATACCGAACTATGTAGTAGGACTGGACTGACTGAATTAGTTTCGAACTGATTGCTGTGATGATGAGTGGGCATGCGGTTAACTGGAATTCAGCGAGTTTAATTATTATTGCGAAATAACAAACAGTCAAATCAGCCTTGGAGGGTGTGGGAGGGGGATATGAGTCGAACTTAAGTAGTTGGGCTCGAACATTTCGCCATGTTCCAATACGCGCAAATCTGCGATGGGAACAGTTTCTGTCGGTGTAGTTAAATAGAGAAAAATAGAAGTTAGTATCCGATTGATCGTCACGTTACGAAACGCGTGAATTTTAATGACGAGACGCAAGGATGCATAGTGATTCCCTTGCCTTAATGCCACGAAGAATGCCCAACACAATTACATCGACTTTGGACCAGACTAAACATTGATAGTGACCATGCACTTCATATTGCCAACCTACAAACTGAGTGTGAAATCTTGCGCCTTTTCATTCACTAGTTATCGTGTTCACAAGGTTCCCAGACCAGTAGTACAGTCTCATCTGTCTTGGTAGCTGCGGACAGATATACCGAACTATATAGTAGGGCCGGACTGGCTGAATTAGTCTCGAACTGTTTGCAGTGATGAGCAGCGGCAGTTAATTGGACTTGAAAAAACGAAAAGTCAACACAGCTGGGGAGGGGTGGGGGGTTGTGCGGCGAAGAAAAAGTGGGCCTCGAAGCGTTCGCCATGCTCCGAATCGCGCAAATCTGCCATAGGATGAGTTTTTGTCGGTGTAGTTGGATAGCGAGTTGAATGGAAATTAGTATCCGATAGATCGCACGTTACGAAACACGTATATATAATAACAGAGCGATGCATCGCTCGTAATAAACCAGAACACAATGGTGCGTAGTGATTCCTTGCCTCATTGCCACGAAAAATGTCTAACACAATTACATTGAATTTGGACCAGACTAAAAAAACAATATGGACCATGGGCTTCATATGACCAATCTACAAGCTAAGAACTATGAAATCTCTGCGCCTTTCCATTCACTAGTTATTTATAAGGTTTTCAGACGAGATGATCCAAGATGACCGCGGTCACAGCTCTGCAGCGACGCCCACAAATGAACCTATACAAGATATTCATGTGACGAACATGTTCCGAGTTCAATCGCATGTACGGTTTCTAAGTTATTAGTGTGTGTGACGTGCGGATGAGTAAACATATAACATCGAGGATAACCGCCCTGAACGCAGTGCGGCAATGCCTACTTTCGAACGCATCGGGCGGACATGTGTGCTAAGTTTCGTGCCAAATGCATGCTCAGTTCCCAATTAGTTATTGGCGAATGTGACAAACGGAAAACTGAACGAAAATCCGATATGACTAACAATCGCTGAAATTTGTAACGTCAAATCATACATTTACATGTCTTACCCCGGCCTTCAAGATGAGAAAGCCCTGCGTGGCTCCTCCCTCATCCACGCCGGACTCGGAACTGAGAAAGACTGTTGAGATCATGGAGCAAGTGTTTGCGAGCGTATTTCGTTATGACGACGCACTGGTGAACAGTTTAGCGTGATAGGGCCCGCCAAGATCATGAGCGGTCATGAACCTGGTAGATATGGCAATGAAATCAATTTACCCAAATTCAAGATCGCCATTGCAGAGCGATGCGGCGACACCCATTTTTAAACTCATTCGAGATTTATGAAGGGCGGCTATGTGTGCCAAGTTTCGTGAGAATCGCATGTACGGTTCAGAAGTTATTCGCTAACGTCACGAACAGACGAACGCACGGACGGTCATTTGGAGTCATCTTCAAAACCTTCCAAACAGTGTGCTGAGGCTGCGAGGGTTGTTGTGGCTCCGGGATCGTTCATGAGGATTTTGGTCCTTCCTGACCCTTCAATACTAAACTAAACTAAACGGACGAACGGTGAAACATGATGCTTGGGCTGTTCAGCCACAGCTAAAAACGACATCCGCGAGATTCAGTTGTAACATGCCTCCGGCAACGCGATACAATTACATCTGGTTGCGGAGTTCTGTACACCCTGTAGCTTGGGTAGGTATAACCGCCAGGAGTCGTCTAGACCCCGTTGGGTCTGCTCGACGTAAAGTGTGACACGAATATGAATGCCTTGATTCATCTCTCCCACTGATGGCGGCAATCACAGAACGGATAAATCAGAGGGGGTACTGAAGGGGAAAATCCCGTTATAAAATAGGAGGTGAGACTCGCCGGAACGACCAACAAGGTCTAGGAGTTGTCCAGTTTCTACAAGATGTTTGCGGTGACCACACCCCCCCCCCTCATCCATTCGCGTGTCTTGGCAGGCAGTGGCCCACGCAGTTTGTCTACAATTATTTCCACGAAGCCTCTGTCACGGTCCTGGTAACCGGAAACGTATAACCAGCAGGGATGGAAAAATCAATGAATGCGTATTCATGTGCACATCTATCTATCATACTACTACAACGAGCATTTCAGTCATCACTTGCATGCTCGCAACACGAACATCAACAGGCTTGTGTATGCAGGTGCGCTGAGAAGACGCTATACGATAAGGCATTATACAGGTGCGCTCCGTGGGTCGACGCTAAATGCTTCATACCTAGGCTGCTGAGGTATCACTATAAGCATACACATCAACAAACATACTGTTTTATAGTGTCTACAATATGCTTGCAGTGCCCCCCCCCCCAACCACATTCAGTCGCTTGTCATGGCGGGCAGTGGCTAACGCAGTCTATGCACGCCCACAATTATTTCCACGTAGACTCTGTCCTGGTATTAAACTGGGAACGTATTGACCAGCGAGGATTGTATAATTCAGTAAACGGGTATCCATGGGCACATCTATCTTCCATACCACTGCAACGAGCATGCCAATCATAGGTGCATGCTCGCAACACAAACATCAACGGGCCTGCGTATCCAGGTGCGCTGAAAAACGCTACGATCATATACAGGTGCGCACCGTGGGTCGACAATACTTTTTACCTACCTTACCGAGGTATATACGAAGCATGCACATCAACAGACATACTGTTCTATAGTGCCAACAATATGTTTGTGGATTGTGGTGGACAACCCCTCCCCCACCGTTCTGTGGATAGAGATCATCATCTCTCCCGGGTTCGACTGTTTGAGAGTGCTGGTGGGATCTCTGATTTCTTCCCCGTTGTTTTGAGACGTGGCACAGTTTACACCCGTTTCTCTACTTCGCAACGATAGTGGATCGGATTATGGCAAGGGTTGTGGGTTTTACCAGGTGTGGGGGTTCCCCCTGCATGTGCATGTGGTTAAGTTTTTGGATTTTTTCCCTGATGAAGCTTCATCGTTTGCCTACTAGAGTCTGTAGCTTCACTAGTGGATGCTCTTGGAACATTTGATCGAGATGATTAGTATACGTCTGGGGTTCGAGCTGGTATGGTGTGTCGTGATGTAGTAGCGATCACGATATCTGAGCAGAGAAACCATGCAAGCTGCCGTGTCGTCAGCACAATTAAGGTCATATTCTTCCTATGATATTCATTCTAGTGAGGCGTCAACGGTCATTGTTGTGACGAGGCGAAGACTGGATTTTTTTAGACCTCACTTCGCAGCATCCGGATACTGCTGTCCGGAACGGCGTGTCTGATGCCAGGGTACTCGGGACAGCGGGAATGGTGGGTCAGCCATGGTTGTCTGATTTCGACATAATTTTCAACTACGCCTTTTTAAGGTCGGATCCCATATGTGCGGATGCGGGATGCGGTATAAATGTTATAATCATATTTCCGCGAAGAAATAGTTCTCGGAACGGGAAAAGGCTGTAGGATGGTGCGCAAACACAGGAAATATGTAACAGCTCATAAATACGGAAGTTAGAGGGCTTTATAAGGAAGATACTCCACATAACTCCATTGCGGTATGCGGTATCAATGCGATGGTTACGCGAGTTGATTTCGCTTACACGACGCTTGTTCCATCTTATCCGAACGAATTTTTGCCATGTTGGGATCTGCTTTCATCTTTGTTACCATTATGCTTATTTTGGGCACTTTACACGTTTGCGTTCGCGTACAAGCGACGCTTATGTGTTTTGCCGCACCCCGCATCCGCACATATGGAATCTCACCAGGCATATAGGGCGCGATTACCGGCGGACGACACTGTCAACTATGCTCTGTCAGCACGGCATCCGATGGGTAAGTTGACGCCCACCGGGGCAGCCAGGAGGAGAATGGGTGCATCCACTGCGCAGATAAGGGGAGCTGGGAGTGGATGAGGCGCAGGCGCGGTTGCCTGTTCGGAGGACGGATTCGGATCATTGGGAGCGGCGGCTGGATGGGGTATGCGTGCTTTCCAGACGCGTGCTCTATGAATGTGAGTGAATTCCAGTGGGTGAGAGTGCAGAGTGGTCCTTATGGCACGATACGATGATTCTATTCAATATATAGTTTGTTGTTGTTGGATGTGATGTTGTTCAAACACATGCACACACACACAAACGTTTGTGTTCACACTTCCGTTATTCCTAATATCACTATATCATCATACTGGCGGAACAAGTCACGTTAACCCCAGAAGGAATTTTCGCCGAAGTTCTCCAAACACACATGTATATATGAATATATTATATCCAGTCTGGTTCGCCTAGAACCAGGCCTTGGGGAGTCAGTCACATGCTGGACGAATGGGCCTATGCCGTCCCATAATTCATTGCTATATAAGCTCTTTTCCATGATGTGACTATGAACTTGTTCATTCACGCGAGGTAATGGAGGCACCTATACCTAGCGGTAACTACCCGCTACAATGCGAGTATACCCAACACTGCCCCCTCATAACGTTCGGCAATGCCGTCTGCACCAGGGATCGCCTCATATCTGGAGCCGTGGCGCCGGCTGGGCGGACGCGGGCGGGTGGTTTGTTTTAGCACAATCGTGCACTTTTCAAGCAGCCCCGTCGCATGTGCCGAACACCAGGGGTATATACTAGTGATTTACATGGACCTGCACAACTGGTGTTGAATTTCCATGCACTATATAGTTTCTATTATTCCAAATTTAAACGGCTTGAACGCATAGGCCCTGGTGCTGAGCACTGTGTTCCGATGTGAACACGGCATTCAACATTTGAACCCGAGTGTTATAAATGTTAGGACCCTAGTTTTCGGAAATATAGCTCCTTTGTCCAGAATGTGATCACCGGTATCCTATTCCTGAACACGGGCTGGTGTGATGAATTCGAACACTGAGACGCGCGGCACGCCCTCAAGTTCTCTACACTACAGACAGTTGAATTAGGCAGTAAGGATGTCCCGAAAAGTGCCTGGGCGTTGGAAATCGGGAACAGTATTCAAAATAGTATTACTACTAGTGTTCGAAACATGGATTGAGTTTATCATATTTATTTCTATGGGCATACCCCACACTATCGTGCCACAAGCTTGTGTAATATATGACCAGGAAATTCTCATAATTTGACTTGCGCGGCGGCGAGAAAAAAAGCGCATCATGGGCGATTCGAGGAGAACGCGCGACTGCCCGCGTCCGCCTCGTGGAAACGACTCCATTGACATAATAGTGAGAGTTTTTCGCCTGCTATATCACGCGCACCCATCCCGTGGGCAGGTGGGAATGGACCTCAACATGGGACGGGCAACTGAAGTCAGCAACAACATAGTGTATACACGCACACAGAGACAGCGCAGCTGCATCGTTGCATCGTACATCGGTGAACTACTGCGTCTTCAGTTATCAGGTTATCAACAGCTGAATGCACAACGGGGCACATGAAATATGGCAACTCGGCCGCAACTGACGCAGCTATAGCCTCGAACCCAATGCAACTGGAGTTACTCGACGAGTCGACGGAGTGTATGTGCTCTTTTACGCAAATAATAATTCATATACAGGCTGGCACATGTTCACTGACATTGCGCCGTATTGTACGCCATCCCGGCGTTACCGGTTCCATACTATCCGATTTATCTCGTGTCAGTGGATGTATCGTTCCACAGGAATCCGGCAGTTAGGCAGCGCATTTAGTAGCGCATTGTATTTGCATAAAGCATGGAGTTATTTGACAGAGCCTATTATATATGTTTGAATTGGTAAATCGGGGAGAGGGGGCGGGGCAGGCCATGGACCCATGAATTATATCTGGACTTATATCATATTCGCTTGGGTGATGTCATACATGAGGGCGTTCTTCACACTGTGTCATCATACAAGCTTCCTGCCCGTTCCCCAAGGCTGCCGATCGGAAGTGGTCACCGCATAGTAAAGTGAGATTGCGGGAGACAAACGAGACGTTATTTATTAACGTGAGAGTGGTGCACGTGTCCTTTTCCGACAGTTTGACACATTGTCACTCTTGTCCCTTATGTTGTCGAACAGTCTGGAAATCGCATTTTCTTGGGTTGGGGAGGGCGGGCACACATAAATGTGTATACCAGATCCGTCACCACGACTAGTATGTAGGGACGACATAATAGCTCATCATATCTCCGAGAAACTGATCACAACGCATATTATTCCAAAGCTGCCTCGGAAATTGGGGATCCTGACTAAACTGGCCCCTGATGATAAAGGAGGCTTCTCTACCACTGAGCGGAAGCAGGAGTTGTAGGCCTACTACGATATGGTATAACAATAACATATATTTATATAGAACGGATATGTCTTGCGGGTTATGTCTTGCGGGGTCTTCGGTTATGTAGCTGGCCCGCTGTGTGACGTGCCAGAGAGGGGTTCGAATGCTCGTAGTGCAATTTTGACAAGGCCGCTTATTCCAACTAATCCGAAGCAACCCCTGTGAATTTCAACTAGACAACTCCTGGCGGTTATACTCAGCCAACGTATATATCCCCACTTTCCTGTGATGTAGTCGATGCCTCTATAATTCGAGGCCCTGGCCCCTCCTTTGAGGTTGAGGTGAGTGGACCACATCGACCAAGTTTCGTTCAAATCCAACAAAGTTAGTCAGATTACGCAAATTTGACCTCCGGTGACTTTGAAATGACCTTCATGTTTTTCGGGACTAACGGTAGTCCAGATCAACCAAGTTTCGTTCGGATCTGACAATGTTTGAAGAATAACGGAATTTAGCAAATTTTACCTCCGATGACCTTGAGAAGACCAACATGTCGTTCGGGACTAACCGTAGACCACATCCACCAAGTTTCATCCAAATCCAACAAAGTTAGGAAGATTACGCAAATTTTACCTCCGGTGACCTTGGAATTACCTTCATGTTTTTCGGGTCCAACTGTAGTCCACATCCATCAATTTCCGTGTCAATCAGACAAACTTGATATTTTCGAATACAATCGGCAAAATAGAGTACAGCAGTCGAGCAGCAACGCCAACTTTCGAACAGATCCGATATTTCCATGGGGCGGACATGTGTACTGAATTTGGACATCAAAATCAGGAAGGTTCTTGCTTGGACAGCGCTCAACGTGATGGAAAAGGCGTGAAACTCCCAGATAAGTCGGCGGGTGTAACTGAACTTTTTCAGGCCAAAGTTGGATCCGCTCTGCTGTATGGGAGCGAAACGTGGACCATGACACCAGTCCTAGAGAAGTCACTCAATTGCACTTATACCCGCATGCTGAGAGCAGCACATTAGCTGGAGAGAACACTTCCCCAATGGCATTCTCTACGGGAAGACGGAGGGTAGGAAACAAGGTTGCATACAGGAGGATGACTCTTGTGGGACATTGTCACCGCCACCCTGAACAACCTCACTGCAAACCAGCTCATCCACTGGGAAAGAACACATGGCAGGAGGAACAGAGCTAGCAGACAACGTGAGACACTGTACTGAGGGAGCCGTGAGAGATTGCTGCCTGCATGATGGACGGAGATGACTGGAGATTCAATGCTAGAGCTCGGCTGTGGCCGACCAAGTGAGTAAGTGAGTAAGTAAGTAATGCCAAAACCTCTAAGCGCGTAACAGACCTAAAAACGAAAACAAAGACAAGCAGAAAGGAAACAAAATAAACACAGAAGACAGAACAGAGGTGACAGCACACAACAAGGTAGGAAACAAAGGAGTTGATGATGAGTCCTCAGACGAGATTTGAAAGAAGCCACAGACGATGCCGAACGGATAGAGTTGGGGAGGCCATTCCAAAAATAGGAAGCAGCTAAAGCAAATGAGCGATCGCCATAAAAGTAGAAGAGCGAAACGTGATATCGAGGCGTTGTTCATATGCTGACCTGAGTGCTCTGATAGGAACATGCAGCTGAGCAAGCTCT
>JAUOBX010028113.1:0-14022 GCA_032360705.1 Eupentacta quinquesemita
GAAACTTGGTGGATGTGGACTATAGTTGGTCCTGAACAACATGAAGGTCATTTCAAGGTCGTCGGAGGTCCAATTTGCGTAATTTGGGCGGTTTCTTAACTTTGTTGGATTTGAACGAAACTCGATAGATATGGCCTTCAGTTGGTTCCAGAAAACATGAAGGTCATTTTAAGGTCTCCAAATGTCAAATTTGCATGATTGTTTTCTCACTGATTGCTCTGATGTGGGGATATTACATGTTGGCGGTTTACCCGCCGGCGGTTGTCTAGTTACCTCTTGTTCACAGTTGGCAGAGGCAAATGGAGTGGGATGGTACGGTCATATGTTGAGGAGGGCTGGTGATCATGTCCTAAAAAAGCCCTTGAGCTTCAGGTGTCAGGAGCAAGAGAGCGGGGAGGTCCAAGGATGACATAGGAAAATCAGGTGGAGGAGATACATAAAATTTGATTGACAAAAGAGGATCCCATGAACCGACTGAGATAGCAACAGGGTGTGAGAGCAGCTGCTGGTGAAGTAAGGCGGATATGGCCACCACCGTTATCGTTATCAGGGACCTGACTGGATTCAAACTGGAGGGAGAAGGTGCGACCTGACAACATTTACTGTGTACAGTCTATTGACCTTCTCCACATCCTTCCCCTCATGATGTCATGAACTAGGGTCAAAGTGGAGATTCAGGGTTTTCTACATGTCCTCTTTTTATTTGCGCTAGTTTAAAGGGGAACTGTTACATGACCCAGACAACCCCAACAATCAATGATCATCAAATATCAAGCTCATGTGTAATCTTTTAGCCATATTGTAGGAGAGGGCAAGACATATGTCCATTCGGTATTAACTCAAACTGCCCTTACTAGTATTTTGATGACATAATAATCTGTGAAAGCTAGCTGACTGTTTGTCTCTTATATCAGGCGGCTCTTTATCAAATTCAAATTCCCAGGGTTAACCACTGCCTGCAATAAATCTTGTGATGAACAGAGGAAATCTGCTGGTCGTTGGTTTAGAGTTGTATATGGTGTGTATTGGTTGATTAATTGCAAGCGTGAAAAATAATTGCAAAGAATGTAACAAATATGATTCCGGGAGTTGAAAAAACATACGAAAAAAACATGCATTTGTTAACTCTAGGAACTGACTGATAATAAAGGCTATCTGTGTAGTGTCCCAAATTCAGAGAACACATTCAAGTTCAAACTCGCTATGTTGGTTGAACTTTTGTCATGCCAAATAGTCAGCAGCTCTGCTCCCACCAACCCCAATCTCAAGTTGTAGGAGGAATGATGGATTTTGGAAGTAAAGAAGGAGTTAGATTGCATTCTCTTCTGGGGAAGATCATGTGACAATTGCACATTGCAAACGTCAGAACCCCCTGAAATTTCCCTGAGTAGCGATGGACTTCAATAGTTTCAAGTCTCCCACCATTTAGGCCATTGATTGGATTTGCATGGATAGTTATTCCATCGTATAGTTCCCAGCAAACAAGGTTGGAGAGTTCGAAACGAGGAGGTGAAAATGTACCTCCATTTTCACAATTCTCAAAACGGCAGACATTGGACAAACTGAGCCTAACTAACATCTGTGAATTATACCGATTCTTCATTCAAATAATAATTTGGTCAATGTTCTGATAGCTGAGAACATTGTAACTAAAAAGTTGATTAATTACAAACTAGAAGTAGAAAATTTCATGTAAAAAAATGAGTCCAGAACATTGATGAGTGAGCAAACTTTTTCTTGCTATAAAACATTTCAAATTACCATCAAGAGAACACATCTGAATATTGTTGTAGATACTTTATTCATGATAATTTTTCATCTGATTTATTTCAAGGATTCAAATAATAATATTAGGTCTGTATTGTTAATCAACATAATAATTAAATGGGCATTGTGAAATTGCCTATGGGTGCCACCATTTTATTTTTTGACTGGTCAGAGCATTCTCACTGGAACACAAATCACGAGCTGGAAAGCTGTGGTAGTTACAGGGTACTTGGAATGCAGTATCATTGGAATGAGGCTCACATAGCATTATCTTATCTCCTCCAGACAACTCCTATACTTGATAGGCTGGAGACTACCAGCATCAGTTAGAAGGCTGGGTGGCCTGGGCCATATTTATAAATACTGTATGTGTGTCATCATGAGTCAGTCAATCAACAACTGTTCGATCACATGAGGGATAAACCAAGACAAAATGGAATAAAACTTACCCTAAATGTTCAATGATGTCTGGATTTACTCCTTGAGTAGAACAATCTCCATTATCTCCATATGAATGAAGCTACCACAATTATTATTATTATTATGAGTCGTGCCTCCTACACAACACTGTGAGCCTACTCTACACAATAGCATGACATGAGTGAACATTTTTTCAAAGAACTGCTGATGGAATGTTGCAATAATATTCTCTTGTTCTTCTCACACATTCGACAAAAAAGTTTTGCCAGTCTGAAAAAATAGGAGCTACATCCACCATGGTTTTTCAAAAATACTGTTGATCAAATATGTAATCACCCATCTTGAACAGAACCATAGTGTTGCGTGGATATTTTTAGCCAACCAATGTTTACAGGCTGCTAAAAGCATTGCGAAAGAAAGGCGTGCTGATCAACCCTTGGAAATGATCGATAATGATGACACCTCGGTATATGAAGGTTACTCCTCCTCCCGTACAGGGGTGCTTCACAAGTACAAATTTAGAGTTCACATCCCGGACGACTGGTTTATCCAGTGCGTCCTTGGGCAAGGGGTTTCATCTCCCTTGGCTCGTCTCACACATGCTTCATTGGGAACCAGTGATGAAGTTGAGTACAATCGGCACTGAGTCAGCTGCTGCCACATACTCTCCAAGAACGGTGAAGTGCGTACCGCCTCATATGATCAGGGTTTAATATCTGTAGAGCGCTTTGAGCATGTGCCATGGAAAAGCGCTATTTAAGAAATGAGATATCATGTGGATATCTATCATTTGGAAATCATTCGAGACTTCTGCCGCTCAACCTGTTCTGGTTCACATTTCATGATTTCATCTGCTCCAGATACTGTCATCACGCGGCAGGCTTGAAGGTACTGTACTGGAGCCAGTTGGTGAGCCCGATTAGTGGCAAGAGCCTTGGGGCTCAGTATCGTATGCAGAAATTTGTCATGGGGGGGTTTTGGGTTCTCAAAATTTGGAAGAAAAATCGCTTACACCCACCCCCGGGGCGAAAAATGCATATTAAATTACTCTAAATGCAAAATGGTGCAATGTGTGAGCCTAAAATCGTCAAAAAAGCTTCAAACTCGGTAAAAATAAATAATCTTGTGTCATGGGGGGGGGGGGGTCTCAACCCCCACCCCGTGCGTACGCCCCTGTTGGGGCTAATTGGCGTCCTCCAGAGAGGTTGCTTTCTATAAAGACTTGTTCTTTGTGAATTCTCGCTCACATAACATGATTTTATCTCCCAGATACTGTCGTCACAAGTCAATGCTCAAGAGACTGGAGGGGACTGCCGCCAGTCATTGGACCAGTCCGATGGCTAGGGCTATGGGGCTGATCGTCGTTCCCAACAAGGGTATGAAGATACTATTCTGCAGAGAGGTATTCGACCACCCATCTTTGGCTGAGAACGAGAAACTCTGTGATCACTTAGGTAAGATCCAGAATTTTGAATGCCACTCGCTCAAGGAAGCTAGTTAAGGCTGGCTCGTTAGGATATCCTGGTTATGTTGACCCTTGATGGAGCACCAGGGATAACCGGCCTTCTCTTCTCTTCAGACAGTGCCCAGGTGAGGCAGGGGTGTCAATAATCCTGAACTGCTTCGCAGAATGCCATTTCAGATTCCCATCAGATGGATGATCAGTGAATATTGATACTGTATTGGCCACTTTCTTTTGCACCCGGTGGAACAGAAGTTTTTAGTTCCAACCGACCTGATGAGACTTGTTGCGTGTAACCCCCAGAACTCAGCAACAACATGCAGCAACAGGCAGAAGCAAAGATCTCAACCATCGCAGCAGCAAGTATAGCCACTCCCTAATAAATCTCTGGACCATTGTGGGTACACACACAAGGGGCCTGTTAAGTCCCAAGTGTGACAGCGCTGTCAGGCCCAAACACGAAGCAGGCACCTGCTTGGAAACCACAGCAGCCGACTAGCCTGCATAGGTGGCCAGCCCATGTTCAGAATTAGGAGATGGGGTGGGGGGGGGGGCATGACTGCAAGAATTACTGTGTGGAAATTAGAAAATGTTGTGTGGTCCTGTACCCCCACCCCTTCTTACCCTCAGGATCGACGCTCATGCTAGCCAGTATTGAGCCACCAATAAGCAATCAGGATAGAGTGGGTATGTGCTCATGCTGAAGAGTTCAATCAAGTCAATTTTGTGATTCATGAATTCAAACTATCATTTGCTTTCACCCACCGTACTAGAAATAGAAAGTTGTGCCCTCAGATATTTTTTTTGAATTACCTTCGGTTCCCTTGCCTCGCTAACACGTGTGAACTAACCATTTTTCATGTTTTTTCCGTTCTCTACAGCTCCAAAATTGAAGGGCCGTCCTCGCAAAAGGAAATCCTTCACTGCGGATGCAGTGGACGACGAAGAGAATCCGAAGATAGTTCACATGACTAGGGTGAGGACATTGTTCAATTTTCTTAACTGGACTCCACCTGGACAAATGGAACGTATACTTGGTATGTGTGTACCCCATGGTCTGTACATGATCCCTATTGTTTCGGGTCAGGTCAGGCCATCTGAGGTCAACAGGGGTCTGAGTCTGAAGATTTTGTTAACATGATAATTCTAGAATGCTCAACCCATGCAGATTGGAATTCAAAGTACCCTTTTCTTTCTCGTGTAAACCTGGGTCATTTTTGGAGAACAATTATAAATTGGGAAAAATACAAGAATGTGCTGATTTTGGCTTGATAACCGGATCTCACCAAATTTGATCATGCTCAAACTTTCTATGCAAGTTCCCCATAATGAGAGTATGATCCTTTATGTTCGGGTCAGGAAAAAGGTAATCTGCAGTCAACAGAAGAAAATGGGAAGGTCCTAAAATGTTTTCACAATTAGACATCAAAACCAGTTTAATTTGGTTAAAACCAAATGTAGTCCACATCCACCTAGTCTTGTTGAATTCTCACAATCTGTGGATGATTGTATGGAATATGAAGATATTACTGACACCCCGTTCCTCCAAATAACCCCCACTGTTGATCGGGACTAGTGTAGTCTACATTCTACCAATTTTAGGTGAAATCCTACAATTGGAAAAAACTCGACTCCAAATAAGCAATTGAACATGCCGCAGACCACACAAAGCAGTAACGGCCGGAACGATTCAAGATTTCTCTGAGGCTGGCAAGTATGCCAAGTTTTGCTATTCAAACCAGAGGGTCACTACCTATCTATCTATCTAGAGGGACACACCTATCTAGCATCTCGCCCAATGCAAATTTGATCTCTACAATTTTGGCACTGTTCAATAACCATTACGTGGCCTATATTAATACTCGGAAACACAGATAGGCTCTGTCAAGGTGTTGAATACATGATTGGTATCATCTTAGTAGTTTGGGCATGTCAAATTCCTTGCTTTTGTAGTGTTATTGGTGAAATGTACAATAAATGGGCCTGTACAAAAACAGTGCAGAACTGAGTCCATGTCAAAGGGACTTGAGACCGATCTCAAGTCCATTCTAGAGTCCTCCATAACTGGCTGGCTACCGACACCATTTACGATTGTATTTCTTCTCACACAGGCAACCGTGAAGAAAGAGGAGGAACCCGTGAGGCGGCCGAGGCGGAAATCTGTAAAACTGGGGCCAGGAATAAGGAGAGGGGTTGGCAAGGAGGAGGCAGCATTCCTGGAGAGATTCTACAAGTTCATGAATGACCGGAGCACGCCTATCCAGAGACTGCCCAGTATAGGGTTCAAACAGAGTAAGTAGACATCAGGGTCCTAGAGGGTGTGGAATCAAAACTTGCTCACTCATTGGAATGCATCTAGCCACACCCACCTGCCCATTCCAATCACCTGGCCTCTTCTGAGCTAGAATGACCGATCACGCACCGGAATGCCCCTGGTTACATCCACCTGCTGAAGCAGAAATGACCGAAGCAATCACAAGGAGACTGCTCAGTATAGGGTAGACAACAGGGTAGACAATAGGTAGACAACAGAGTCCTAGAGGGGTCAACCCCTCACTCACTGTGATGCATCCACCTTTGAGCGAGAATAACCAGAGCACACCTATTGAGAGAATGCCGAGTATAGGGTTCAAACTGAGTAAGTAGACATCAGTGTCCTGGGGGGTATGAAACTCACTTACTTACTGGAATGCACCTATCCATCCACCCGCCGCTCCCAATAACCCAGCCTCCTTTGAGCAAGAATGTCCAAAGCACGCCTAACTAGAGACTGCCCAGTATAGGGTTCAAACCGAGTAAGTAGACATCAGGGTCCTAGAGGGTATGAAACTCACCTACTTACTGGAATGCACCTATCCATCAACCTGCTTCTCCCAATAACCCAGCCTCCTCTGAGCAGGAAAGACTGAAGCACGCCTATTGAGAGACTGCCCAGTATTGGGTCCAAACAGAGTAAGTAGACATCAGGGTCCTAGAGGGTATGAAATCCACCTACTTACTGGATTGCACCTATCCATCCACCTGCCACTTCCAATAACCCGGCCTCCTCGAGTAGGAGAGACAGAAGCACACCTATCGGGAGACTGCCCAGTATAGGGTTCAAACAGAGCGAGTAGACATCAGGGTTCTAGAGGGGTCAAAGCTTGCCAATTCCAATCACCCGGCCACCTTTGAGCAAGAATGAGTGTTGGGTCCAAGCAGAGTATGTAGACATCAGGCTTTCAGAGGGGGTGGATGGGGCAGGGGGTGGGGAGGGCTGGAAGGCACCTTGCCACATACTCCTGCTGCTGCCCATTACCCAGCCTCCTCTGAGCAAGCGACCAGGCCTCAGTCTGACCCACCCAACGGTGGTAGTGTTTGTGAAGCGCTTCGAGAAATCTACAGGCTAATCGGCTGTTGAGGTTCATTTCACGTAGCAGGTGTGACATTATTTTCCATTCACTCCATGCATAATGCAGCGACCCTTGTAACTGAACCCAGTGCAGAGAGAGTGGTTGGCTCTGATCGACTGGTCAAGCACGTATGCTACATCGTAGGTAAATGCACTATCTGATACTTCTCCATAGTAGTTTTATAGATGGATGTATTTTGTATGTAGTAGTGGATCGTCAAAGACTCTGAAGGGTTTGTGGGAGCGGTCCCGGAGCGATGCAGGATGAATGGTGAGGTGGAGCTGGTTAGTGACTACATATCCGCAGAAGTGGCTGCAGTATACATTTCGATTATGTCACTCATACATTCATATTGTCACTACTTCAATCTGCAGTTAACCTGTTTGACTTCTTCACGACTACCCAGCGGTACGGGGGCCACGAGAGCATCACAACACAGCGACTGTGGAAGAAAATCTACCTGGAGCTTGGGGGAAACCCTGGATGCACCAGTGCCGCTACCTGTACACGCAGGCATTATGAAAAGTAAGGGGAACTTCACTTTATTTGCTTTTATGAGTACATTTATATTCCCAACGACACTGGTAAAGGACTCGAGACCAGATTTGAGTCCCGATTCCAAGAAATCTTGTCTCAGAGTTCAATGACTCAGACTAGACCCAAATGACTTGGGTTTCGGTCTCGGTTCAAGTCCTCTACAGTTTTTGTTCAAGTGAATTTGTTGTTTATTTTGCCCATAACAATGGAAAATAATATCTACAATGATAGCAGTGTTTCATCCAACACCATGGGGCCTAAATATGTTTTGAGTAGCTTAAGCCATGTACTGGTTATTCAACTGTGCTAAAAATACTACAGACCACATTTGCTAGAGACCCTCAAACTCGGAGGCGAAGGCCTCAGTCTCAAACTCGGATACCAAGGACACTGACCCAGATTGTGAGTCGCATTCAAGGGCTCTTCAGGCCTCCGTCTCCAATGAAATACACCAATGCGCCATAATGGACATTTGATGGAGGATATAATTGGTAACTTGTTGTGCAAATAGACGAAGGTTGTTTCCACATCCGGGTGCCAATTGCTCTCCCTGAAGCACTCTCCATCATCAAGGGATTGAAGATGCTTGAAGGCAGGTTGTTCCTCAGCCCCATCTACAGGGCAGAATATGTTCCTAAAAGTAATGTGTGTTGACCTCGTGCCACCTACATATGAAACAAAATTTCTTGATTTGCAACCTCTAATTCATGGTGTAGGATTTCAGTCAGGTGATAATGTTCTTGAAATCACTTGTAAACCCAAGGTGTACACAAGCCCTGGCCTTGTACATCCCCAATGATTGTGGAGGGATCCATAGTGGGTCCAGCATTGTCCCAGCTGTGATGCCCCAGTGTGCATGCCACACACCTTGCTTGGAAATCCTCTAGCCTATCACAGTTTTCAGTGGACATGCCAAGGCCAATGCATGCTCATCCCAAAGGTGACACACATAGACCATTGTATTCTCATCATTATCATGTTTTATAAAGACTGTCAACTCCTATTCATTGGTACACTGAACAATAGGTCCTTTAGTTGTGTACACCAGAGGACAGCTAACTAACAGTTATCACAAACCGTCCCTATTTGCACATTCAAGAGGAAGGTTGTGTGCGGGCTGGAAGTGAATGGGAAATTGTTGAAGCCCTTTCCGAATCTAAGTCTAACCCACTAAATAGATGGGGTTCAATTGATATATGCTTCTGTACTGATGAACTGATGAGAATCCCATTCCACTTCTCTTTAGATTCATAGAGCCTTACGTCAAACACCTCAACAAGATGAAGGGCGGTAACGCCAAGCTGAGGCTGAAAGGCCCAAAGAAGGCCAAGAAAGCGGTTACTTCTCTGCCCGCCACCACTCTCCTGGTACCAGATGTCCGACCCAGGAAGAGGACAAAGAAAGTACGGGAGCACCTGGAGGAACTGAAGAAATTGAGGGCTGCACAGCAGAATACCAATGGCCTACACCTCATTCCAGTAAGCTACTTCCTACTGTTGATATCATATCCATGTGCTGGTGGACTCGGTCCGAGTCCTTCACTGTTTTTGTGAAAGCAAAGTTATTGTTAATTTCACCCATAACAGTTCATGTACAAAAGATTATTATTCAACATGCCTAAACTACTCGAGGTAATAGCACCTCAGCTATTCGTTTGGAGTAGCTTAGGCTATGTAGTTGTTATAAAACTATGCCAAAAATGGTAGAGACCAAAGGTGCATTTTGACTTGGGCACTCAGACTTGAAAGCTAAGGACTCAGTATCAAGCTCTTGACTTGGATACCATGACCTCTGGACTTTGATTGAGATGACTCTACTCCAGCCCTGCTATACGTAGACAGAACATGTCGCTAGGATCTCACTTATCTGCGATCTCACTTATCCGAGATCCACTTATCTTTGGCCGCAGAAGGGTCATGCGGTATCAGTGACGCTTGACAATGCAATGGGTTCCGGTTCAATTCCCACATTCACCATCGTTTTTCTCCAGGGGTGGCTGAACTCACAGTGAGGAATGGCGGGTCTCGTTGTCCGGGCTATGCTGTGGCACAGTGGGCTTGGTAGTTATGGGGCGTTGTTGTTGGTTAGTTGCAGTGAGTCCCCTTGGTCGGCTGTACGCGCAGCTACCATGATTGGACTTCAAAATACCAAAAAAAGGAGCTTCTGAGAAAGTTGTTAGATCCTGGGATTCACTGATCGTCCGTCATATAAGGACTCAAAAGGGCAGTCCCTGGAGCAGGTTGCGATTGGTTACTTAAATCCCTGCCTCGATAACATCTGAGCACTTGTAAAAAATCCACGATCGACACGGCCATGATTCCTCAATGAGCCTACAGTGGCTTATTGTACCTGTAGCAACTAAATCAAAAATCAAATCTACTCATAAAAACTTATCAAACCCTACGCTGCTATTATACAAGGAATACCTGCCACTCAATTGCACAAATCTCCCTTTTTATTTAGCCAGAAAGTGTCGGCATTACCTTGGCTAATGATAATATGTCAGAGATCTCACAAGAGCCTGTTGAAGACACAAACTATGCGATCAGTGTGAACATGGAGCAGAACCAGAACAATCTTCCAAAATTCCCCTGAGGATTCTTCATTCTTTCAACTCGGAACATTGCAAGTTTCCACCCATACACGTGGACGGTAACATATTGACATTTCTAATAAGGTATGATGGTTTAAAAGAGCCCTGTAACAACAAACTTATGGGGAAAATGTGGTCTGCTTAGTGCGTAGTTCCTGTGAGCATGTATATTCTTGACCATGACCTGGCTCATTTGATACGCTTCTCCATGCCCAAAAGGGTTGTGATCCCCAGCTCTATTTGGAAGTTTTCGTCCGATTGGGCTGCTGTATAGATGTTGTATATATTTCTTTCTGCTTTGAGTGCCTTCCGATACTCAAATATTTCAAATCTGTTTTCTTCTCATTTTGTTGCAGTTGCAGGACCTCAGCACAGTTCTATCATCCAGCCTTCCTGGCAACACAATAGTCACCGAGGTGGGCCGAGATGCAAATTTCAACATAGAGCCCAAATCCCTGGTCAGTTCAATGGGCACGCCATCCGTCACCCTGTCCAAGCTCACCCCCACACAGCTGCTGAGGCCTGATGACTTACGGCACAAGTTGAACAGCAAGCACCGGGGCTACGGAAAGACCATGACCATCAAACATTTCATCGACCAGGAGGTCACAAAGGATCTGTCCATCGGTGTAGCCACGCCTCCTCCGCGGGAAGCCAGCCCATCTGTGACCCCCTCCCCTCCTGTAATGAGTAGGCCCTCTGTCATCCAGCACACCCAGAAACCATCAACCATGCAGACCGAGCGTCACTCCCCACACTGGCAAGCCGTCCATCCCAGTGATCTCATTCTTCGCAACATCGCCAACGAAGCGTCGCCATCGTTTTGTGAAGACCAGACCAGTAAGGGTGCTATGCCCACCCCCGCTCCGATTCCTTCCGAACAGTTGAACCACCTCCGACCACCCTTTGTCTTTCGAGGAATGCCCCCGTACCTCCGCCAGTTTGTGCCCTATCCCTCACTCTTCATGCACCCCAGGATGCCCCTGATGAACATTCCACCTGGTAAGAGGGCAGCCCTGCCACAGCGTCTGCCCCAGGACTTGTACAACCTGAAAGAGCACATGACCCCTCCCAAAGCCCACCAGGTGCCTGTTATTCAACCTGCCAGTAACATGACCTCTAACCTGCCTGAACAGGAGGAGCCGTGTGACCTCAGCCTTCCAAAGAAACGGAAATCAACTGGAAATGATGCTTCACTGAAGATTAGTGAACTAAGCAGACTCCAAAAGGCTGGAAGCAATGGCATTCAAAAGCCCAATCACCTGGCAGCATACAACTCGAATAGGCACAGAACCACCACTGTTAAGGAATTTCTGTCTTCTCGGCAAACCTCTGTCACCTCACAGAGGGAGGAAGCAGAACAGCCACAGAGGAACCCCTCAAAGAGGTTTAAGATGACCCCCAATCCACGGGGGTCAATCACCCAAGGGGTTATTAATGCTGGTTATCAGCCCACACCTGGTACACAGGGCAGGAGGCCCAGGGATAAGAAGCATTCTGGTACCATCGATGCAAAGCTGTCCCCGATGAACTTGAATGGCATTCCTCCGTTCATGTACCCCGGAATGACTGAATTCATGGCGGCAGCCGCCGCCACTAGAGGCATGGCACCGTTCCCCCTGTTGCCAGGATACTTCCAACCAGGGTTCCCAGCGATGGTGCAGACCCCCGCTGGATTCCTGCCACGAACCTCGTTCCTCCCGCAGCCACACTCTCCCCTCCTGGGTGCCACAGTGCCAACCAGTTTAGCCCGGGACCAGGGAGAGACTAGGATACCCCGAGGTGTCATCATGCCAGGGCCAATGGCCTTCTCTATGGCCTCCATGTACCCAACGTCTGTCCCCACCGTAGCCGCAGACAAGCAGCCTGATACTTAGTGAACAGGAATAAACAGTGTTACTCTGGGTGCCATGGGAACAGGAAGTAACAGTGTTATCCTGGGTGCCACAGTGCCAACCAGTCTGGCCCTGGAAACAGGAGAAACTGGTTTCTCAGGAGGTGACCATGCTAGGGCCTGTCGCTCCTTCAGTGGCCTCAAATGTACAAAATACCAAAGTGGTTACAGACAAGCAGTGTGATACATAGTGCCTACACACATAGATAATTATTCCATAATAATACTCTTTCAATAATGAATAATACTACTGTCTCCTTCCACATACTCCACCATGTCGCCTCCGTTCCAGCAACATGGCCTTACATCAGGTTCCATGTTCAAATATTCATTGGGTGATAGATTAATTAAATGGGCAGCTCCTCGTCTCTGGAATGGTCTGTTGGAAATATGTCAGTGTACCTCACTGGCAAAATACAATAAACTGTAGAGAACTCATCTTCTAGGCGAAGCCTGCCTCCTGGGCACCTTTACGGGTTGAAAATGTGCGCACAATACGAATCTCTTCCATCATTATTGCAATGCCAGGTACCTGGCGCTAGGGGAGAGAATGAAATTGTGCCAGAGCCGCTGGCTATCCCTGTGGATTTGATGCACCAGTCGCTCATCCTTACAGTAGCTACTGGCAAGCTAGAATGCTGCAAGGGTTATTTGTGGTTTCCCTCTTGAATGGAGCAACTATTGACCAAGGTCAGGTCAGTAACTGCTACTACATTGGGAAATGCTCCACACAAGCCAATGGCAATAATTTATCCTAAAAAATATTCCAGTTCTTGCATTCAAATATATACAGGTTTTGTTGTTGAAGGGAAGGTAAAAGGGCTCAACGTTTTACACATCCGGGGAATAATATGCAAGATTGTTAGTGCTGCTGTACAGCATATTATCGAAGTAGGGTTATCAAAGCCATTCAGAAATTAGCTCCAATCGTTAGAGACCAGTCAGTCTCGATGCCCTCCATGCTATGCATTTGTCACTTCATTGCATCTCGCTGGCAACCCGGATTCAGCCATTCAATTTTAAGTCCGGACCTGTTCCAACTCTCTTCCTAACAGTCAATTTAAAGCAGTATTTCTCCAATATCTACCTCCCATTTGTACTTTGAACTTCTCCTTCAAGTTCTCCCTTCCACAAAACAAACTGTGATCAGACCCTGATGATCATTTGATACAACGGTTCGTTGTGCCTTTCAACTAATAACCATGGACAGTGTCTTTCCCACCACAACAGTGTTCCTAGATTTGAAAATATAATTTTCTAACCTGGGTCCATGCATAGAGCAGGTTAATTTGAGTAAACTTTCGCAATAAGAGCAAGGTTACCAACAAAAAAGCATAGCTTCATTCCACAGAACTAACAATATCTGGAACGGTCAATTTTGTGAGAAGATCACATACTAAACTTGCAGCCAGCCAATCATATTTCAAAACACAAACTGACATAACTGTCAATCAGAATTAGCACTGACAGTTACTTGAATTACACCTAGGATTGTCCACCTATAATATTTGGATAAGAGGGCAGGGGCATCCCCTAGTTGCAAATCATTGCTTTGTTTCAGTGTTATAGTCCTGATCACGGGATCCAAAACCAGCCTTCTCCACACACTACATGTATCAAAAGCTCAGTCCCCAAAGTTATTGGTATGTGTGTTATCAGACTGTGTATATTACTATTAACATTTACAAACGTCTGACGAATTGAGGAATTATTTGAACAGCTTCAACAATTGTCTACAATTGTGAGAGATTCAGTGGCCTTCTTTCTTCAAACTTCATCCCTATATGCTTCCAGTCTCTACATTTCCATCACTTTCTTACTTAACTCGCTCTGAGGCGATTTTCCACGGTTCTCTTCGCGTTGCACACTTTATCAGCCTTATAAACACGTTTGCCTTAAGAAGAGTAGCTAAGAAAGATCAAATGTAACATCTATTAATATCAGCCAGGATTATATA
>JAUOBX010028224.1:0-14021 GCA_032360705.1 Eupentacta quinquesemita
CTGACAGCTGATGAAAGGTCTACATGGGGTCAAGTGACCTAGTGAGGGGTTGTGAACCCATATTCAGTATACCCAAAGTCCTATTCCAGCTCATCCCTGGTAATGGCAAGAACTGTCAAGACAAAGTGCAGGGACAGGGTAAAGTGATTGAGTGTTCTCTTTACACCAGCATGAGATGCTTCCTCTCAGCCTGTATGCCGAAATGTCTATAATATGCACAGACCTCTGTGTATTCATGGGACCTGAGTATTACATGATACTATGTACATAGTGTCTGACACAGAGAGCACAGCTACACATTGCTATTAGACAGGTACCGAGATGAGGAGGATTATACTTTTCAACGAAAACTTGAAGTGTTTTACTTGTGGGATGAAAGAAGAGGTTATGGCTTGAATGAAACCTCTGTGTAATAAGGTACCTTCAAGCAGTCCTGCAACAATGGCATATCTAGAGAGGAATGTCTTATCATAGTAATAAATTTGATCTAGTCTTAGACTGATGAGGGGGAACCGTTTCTCATAGGAACAAATCACACTCCAAATGCCATTTTCAGTGAACATCCATGATGGCACATATGGGGTCAGTCACATTGGAAGCATGCTCCAGTTGTCAATGTTTCCCATATCTTATTTGCCATTTTCTGATACTTTCAAGTTTCAGTTTTGGTTAAGAATAAACACATTGTTGTTTTGAATTAATCATTCTAACCAAAGCAATCTGTGACAATACTGTTGTTCGAATTATGAGAACTGGAAAATATTATGTGCAGAGAACATGTTCCTCCTGAATTTCTGATCAGCCCTGTTTTACCAATCTAGACCTCATATAGATGTGCTATTGTTGCATACTGCTCCTCCCCATCCCTCATAGCAATATGAGAGACAATGTGCCCATCCCTGAATCAAAATGAATCTTGAGAGATTTCTGTTGGATTGATAGGGAAGTCTTTTTGACTCTATTCCTGATCCAAGCTAAGTGCATTGATTGTACGAACAAGAAAAATGTTGGCATAGTGTCGTAAAAGTTTCCTCAGAGTATTTGAAAGACGGTAAATCATAAGGAGAAAGAAGAATACTGAAACAGTAGTCGAACAGTGGGAAAACAGTACACCTCTTCTTCTCTAAATTGGACCAACACTGTTTTGCTGACAGGTAGAAAGAAGAGCTGATGGCTCGAATATGATGGATGGTTCGAAGCATGAGAGTGGATGAACTGGAACATTTGTAGATGGTTCAAAGCGTGGGAATGGTGAATTTGTAATTCACGTTGGTGAGCTGATCTTTCACCAAGTAAAACAAGAAAACCAGATTTTTGTTTTGTACTTTGTATGTCAAAGACAGTAGATTATCTTATTGATCAGACTTTTTCGCAGAGTAAAATGATGCTTTGAGTCCATTTTGTCTGAGAGAAATTTGGTGGTGACTAGTGCAATAATGTCATTTTTTTCCTCTTTTTTTTCCTTTTGTGTGTGGTTTCTAGAAGTTAAGTACCATAAGATCAAAAACATAGCAAACCATTTATGGTGAATTGTCCTTCCACTACTCTTTCACAATGATGGTTTTGGTTGGAACCTTTGAGGACTGTGTTCCTCCAAAACAATGTATTCTATTAATTAGGTGAGAGTTTTTATGTTTCACATCTCTTTTTCAATCAATTGTCGTGATAAGTGGCGGCAGATTTGATAATCTGCAAGTTATGCATGCATCAGCTTAGGGGGTACAATTTGTATTGACTTTTTATTGTAATTCTTATTATTATTATTCAACTTTTCAGGTAAGTAAAAGTAACTGTAATTTTTATGCACATAAAGATCAAATGGTTATATAGATATATCTTTACTAAACACTGTCAATTTTATGGGAATATTGTATATATATTCTCTTCCAACATGTTTTTAATTTTCCTTATCAGTGTAAACAGACCATTACCATTTGAGTTACATAAATAGGTATGAGGGTTTTAATTGAAGGCAAAAAACTATTGAAAACTTTACTTTGGTGTTGGAAAAAGTGTTACCTTTTCCATTAATATGAAATTCTAACAATTATCATTGAAATGTTTTTATACTCCCAATTCTTTCCTGCTATCTGGTTGGTAACCTGAACCAACATTTTACGAGGAGGATACTGTTTAGCATAAGTCACTTCCAGCTGCTGGATTTTTTCCTGTGGTGACTATTTCATCCTGGAGTCAATTACTCTAGGTATAAACGATTGGGAGGGGGTGATTTTATAGAATACTGGGTAACGCTAGGCTACTGCAAACCATTTATTACACTTTTGTACAACTAATATAGACCATACTCCTTTCATTTTTTCAGAGACAGCTAAATCTTTGGCAGCTTCCAACAAAACAATATGTGTAATCGTTAACAGTTTTTGCACACAGTGGTTCCTTATGTGATCACCATGCAGCTCTTTACGAAATCAGGTTACTGATTATTTAGGTAGTACTGATTACATGACCTTCTGAAGGTAGATGCCCTGGTTAAAAAAAAACTGAAATAATACAAATTAGTTTTCATTTCCTGGGTAAAGTATGCTGTTGCTCAAAACATTATTTCACAAAGCTAGCTGAATGGGAAGGTTCTGTTGAGCGCTTTCCGCTGTTCACACTAATTAGTGCTATTAAATTGTTACATCAAGACAGCTTACACTACTCTGCAATCCAAAACTATCTGGTGAGTGGTGTTGCTTGCCGGAAATGTGAAGTGCCAAATTCGAAACATATATATTTTGTATAAATCTATCTCACTTGAATCAATTTCAAATATGAATAACTTTTTATACTAACGAAAAGGAAAACAAAACCTGGAAAAATATTTCTAAATACAAAATAATTGTGGATGCACGGATACCTTTCTACCATCGCATGTTTCAACATTGTGGGCTATACAAATTAAGAGCAGTTTCCATTCAACTGGTTCGAGAGGTTGGAATTCAACATTTCTGAATGGAACGAACATAATAAAAATATTACTGCCCCTAGATATGTAATTCACAACAATTTGTAGCTTATAGCTTTGGAAGCAGATCTATTTCTGTCTACTGATTTTGAAACATAAAGGCAGAGATCACTGTCGCCATCATGTGACCTGAGATGAACCATCTACAAAAGAAAACTTGGTAATTAACACTAATTAATCAGCCCTGGCTTTCATCACTGATTAGGACTGGGACCCTCATGAGAATCCATTCCCCAGCCGAATGGTGGTCTTAAACAGTTTCACCTTTAATTAGTTCTATAGTCTAACAAGGTTCATGAGACACTAATTAGGTGAATCCCTCTGGCGGGTGTGGTGTATGGCTAATCTTGCCCCTGGCTTCACATCTCCTCTTTTCTTCATGAAATAACGAATCAGTCTCAAAGGCAGAGTTACATACAGAGTATCACCAAACTATGTACTAATACTGATTTGTGAAGGGCTCAAAAGTTACATTTTTTTGCCCCTACACTGATAGCTGATAAATGAAGTCACATCATATCTAGAATGAATGAATCAGGATTGCCAGCTACTATTCCATCGACATTGAGGTAATGAGAAATGTGTTCAATAGTAAAGCAGCCCTGATACAATACTTGCTTAATCTCAAAAACATGTGTTCCCCTGAGAAATCAGCAGACCCTCATAAATTTGAGTATATGTAACATTTCCTGGACATGGACACTGAAGCTTGAAATGTGACCTTGAAGGCTGTGTGTGGATGGGGAATAAATGAGAAATAATCAATGATATTCATACATACTTCCGATCATTTTCATGTTTCACACATATAAACACATTTGTATTTATATGGCACCTTTTCATGAAGATCAAAGTGAATAACAAAACCAGGACTGGAGCCAAAATAGAACCCCTGTGGCAATCGAACTAACTAATGATGGAACAGATGTGATTTCAGTAATGTTATGTAAGTTTTGAGGTATGGCTCTTTTTCTGCATCTTTCAATGATTAGTGCTAATACAATTGATGGTGAGTAGGCCTTGATTAATAGCGTTTCAGGAACTATTTGCATGTCCAACCAGAATAACTTTGGAATGGAAGAATGTAAACAAGCCTACCTAATACAATTGAGATAAAGCAATGGGTCAAAGCTATCCACTCTTGATGCTACTTGCCTAATAGCTCCCAATAGTTTACATAGTTAGGTGAAGGATGTTCTACCAAGTTTGAGTAACCTTATAGTGCGTAATTGTAAGAATAGGTCCATATAATACACTCGGTAACATGCACTGCCATATAGTATCAATGTAGCACTCTCTAACAGAATACCATATGTGGCCACCCGCAATGAGACCATAATGCAAATTAAGCAACTGAAAAACGTTACGACTTGGATGTAATATTTAAACAAAATGTGAACACAGAATCATGTAATTCTATTATGAAGGGAGTGGGGGGGGGGGGATTAGTTCATGAGTTACCGACAATTGTCTTGCCACCTGTTTGCCCGTCATTGCCAAAATAAAGACAAAAGTTGGCCAATACAAACCTATCTGCGTCTTTTGCGCCAATTGGGTAAAAACTACCACTTTCAAACACTGCACTTCAAATCCATCGATACTTTGTATAATGCTATTCATATATCGCGAACATTATCAATATAAAAATATATATACTCATTTATATATATTCAGAAATATATTTAATATCATTGATAATCCCCACAAGCAGCAAAAAAGGTACTCAGAAATTGTCTAGAAAATTGCAGCTGAGAATGTATAATGGATTTTGGAAGTGTTCGGAAGCCTAATTGAACCTAACCAAATTATTTAGGGCAGCATGCCAACAAGTTTACTGGTTGGACACAGAAAACTAATTGTGGGAGACAAAACAATCATAACAAAATATATCTGCAGGCCCCAATTTTTATTAGCATATGGAGACTGATGTGATCTATTAGCTCAATAACTTCATAGTGTACTTGCAATTTGGATCTACAATCGCAGTTCCGAAAAGAGAGTGCAAATTTCATATAATGATAAATTTCATTCTTTTTCATGATCTCTCGTTTTTATGTCATTTTTACGAAGGTTCATTAAAACCTTGTGGGTTATGGCACATACCTGATGAAGGTCAGGTTTTCCTGGGTTTTGTGTTATTTAGGGACTGAACATATCAGTGAATGGATGCTTACTGCCCTCTCTATACACGATGCCTATGTTTCTTACTGTTTATGGTACCTTGAGAAAAATTGCTATTCAAAATTTAGGCAAACTTAAGACAAAAAAAACATATCAATCAAGATTTGACATTGTATAAAGGTGTATATTATTCAATATTGTTGTCATAATCGTTGTTTGAAGTTTGTGGCATTTGTTTTTTGTGTGGTGTAAAGAAGTAATGTTTGCATTGTAACCAAGTATGAAATTATTATGACGAAATGTAAAGGCCTGTGTTATATCGCTTGTGTAGGTTGTCACAGCAATGGTCTATGTGTGGACACTTAATAGTAGAAGGGGATTGACAGTGTTAACTATTTCTTTTATCAAGCATGAATAGCAAACCATCCTGCCACTATAATCTCTCCTAGCAATTGCTTCCCATAATACATAAACTTGTTAAATTCAACTTAATGATAGATCAAATCTGGCGGACTGAACTTTGCCAGTTCCTTGACTCATTATAAAATTCATTCAGTCCAGGTGAGTGGAATATACTGTCAGCTCTAGCAATATCAATTCTTATTGACAATCATGTATAGAGCAACTGATGGAGACAGTCAGGGTGTTGCAAGTATAGGAATGGAATAATCTCCTTAAAATATGTTACAACTCTGTTGTTGACATCAGACTAGAAGTCACTCCACTGTTCTTGATGCACATGCTCAAAACAGTGAAACCTTCAAGAACGGACAAAATTTAACAGAATTGTTACAGGGTATTTTTTAATTGTCTTATCTCATCAGAAATATGTGATAAATTCACCCAATTCATATGTTATTGTCCCTGGGTGAACTTTGAGCTGTAATACTGATATGTGTTTGTCCAACTGCTCACTTGGTGATTGTGACAGGATATGCATCCAACCCAATCACCTCGTTATCATGATAAACTATTCTTTTTCAGTGTATTAATTAAACACACTAATTTGAATTTGAACACTCTCCTCTCTAATCCAACCAATAACACAATTTTCACCCAAGAACATCCTCACTGATGCTATATGCACTCCTCAAATCTGGCTCTACTAGCTCAACTTTCAACCAATCACATTGCTTGTTAGCCTGCAGGTATCTGATTGGTTCTGGTGGATTACCAGGTAGCCAATCAGAAGCAAGTAGGACAGTGATTGATAGCATCCTACTGTGGCTGTATAAATTGCCTTATTGTCTCCTCATCGGATTTGGAGAGCTTGCAAAGGATGAGCGGTTGGCAAATTATTTCCCTGTATTACTAACTTGAATGGGGTTGGGTAGGGTATCGTGCATGTAATAAGGAGTAACCATAAAGCAGCTAACTTTCTATCACATTCTATTTTGGGGGGTTTGAACCCAACTTTTGTTTATTTTTTTTGTACTTGGGGAGGGGGGAGGTGGGGGGTATGAGGGCCAAATAAAATGTAGTAACTGTCTGAAATTACAACAGTGCCCTGGTGGGGGTGTGAGCCAAAAGCTCGTTAAAAATAGGTATGTGTTCTTTGACCATTTGCAGCTGATGACAACAATGAAAGTACTAGAACAAAATTCATTTTCCTACCAGTTGCAGCAACTCTTGTGTACAATATTAACCTATAACCTGCTTGACGTATTTGAAAAGAAAGCATACTTTGGAGTGAAACTTCATGGCTTGTAAAGTCAATTTTTTTCTAATGGTGGTCGTTCCAACATGTGTATCCTGTGTAGCAAACGGCTACAATTCCCCAATTGATTGCAAACCCTTTTTGTGTTGTTTTTTTTAAACATTATTTTGTATCGCAACTTGTAAAGAGAAATGGATTGGATGAAATTATATTTATGTATAGACTATTTTAAACTAACTGGTATGGATGTTCTAAATGTCTCATTCTTGTAACCAGCGGTTGTGATGGGCTGCACATAGTGCATTGAATTTGGTCCCAATTTGTTTTTTTTGTTTTTTATTTAGGGGAAACTGTTGATTTATGGTTAAAGTTTTACGCATGTGCACCATGGTATGTGCTAGGTTTGGTTGGTGTTTATTAATTATATTATTATTGTTATTGTTGTGTCAGGATCACTATCTATGGAAGAGAAATAGGATGAGTCCCTCTCACAAGCGAATAAGGCACTTTTGAACATGATTATCATGAACAACTCTTTTATTTTGCCCTATAAACTGAATGGCTTAGGAGTGTCAGTTTGTGAGTTCCTCATAAGTCATTGGTCTGTCAGTTATAGAGTCCTCTCCTGCAACAATCGTTAACTTTGGGATTAGGTATGATAACTCAGATTGATAAGGGAGTTTGGATGAGCTTATTCGTTTAAGCTTCAGACTGTTGAAGGTCCCAGTCAACTGGCCTTCCTGGTACATCGTTAGGCGAGGGGCTTCATCCCCATCGCTTCATCCCACCCAGGCATCAGTAAGAACTTCTGAGAATTCTGAATACAACTGGTGTGATATAGACACTGCTGTCACATAATGTACAGGATTTTGGGAGTGTGTACCTGATTTCAATGGGCAGCAGTAATGTTATATGACAGTCCAGATAACAGCTAGGGTGTGAATGCCTCATTAAGACTCCAGGCACTGATTGGAGAGTGGGTTAGTTATCATAAATCTTCTTTCTTATATAACGCTCTTCCACGTCAGTGACATCATACCAGTGTTCATCCATGTGTGCATACCTAGGGTTCTTGGATGACCCCGAACTGGCAGATACTGGTCAACACCCTGATGAGGAAGGATCGAGTCCTATGACCAGTCGATATCAACTCATAATCTTGTCATCCACCCTTTTAGTATGTTCACTAATATGTCATTGAAGTAGTCTATACTGTGTTGTGAATAATGGTTACTGAAGTAGCACTTGGTTGCTCCATGGATTGGTAGCTGACACTGTACAGGCTGTATGACCATCACGAGGTGAATGTTCCACCTAAATAGTTTTGCACTGTTCAAGCATGCAACCAATATTGCTCAGTGTTGAAAACAAAAAGGTTGTTTCTGTCAAAAGGAATAGTGCAGTCACCCTTCGTGATAGTGAAGGAAATAGCATGGAACCTTTGAATGATGATGTCATTGAAAATGCATATTCAACCATATAGGTATTCATTCAGGGTGAGGACTTCTGATTTCACATCATCATTGCTAGAATCCTGTTGACTTATCTCCATTAGTATGAATGGTTTTCATGATTAATGTGTGTCATATGACTTCAAAAGGTTCACAAAGAGGTTTTTCAGTAGTACAGGGTATTAACGCAAACTACAGATCTTTTTCCATGTTTGTAACTATTCCTGCCAATGGTCGCTCGATGCTACTATTTGTTGTAGTGAATTGATATGATGATAGCTTCCTGAAGAATGAGTTCATTTTACAAACTGGGTTCCATCAAATAAATGATATAATTAAAACAAACATCAAACAAACAGAGGAGCCCACCTTAAACATATTCATGTTCATCTGACCAACAGAAGTATGCTCTGTTGGGTACTGTTCCTGTAGGAATAATGTATTTCTGAAATAATGTTAAATGATCGCAACACTTATATAGGTTTTTCAAACTTGGTGTATACAATATTGAAAAAATATCACAAACATGGATATATTATTTTTGGTAATGCATCATGTGTTTTCCATTCCCTAAATATTGCAATGTGTATTTATGGAGAAATCATGACTAATATGATAAATGTATAGTCCTCTCTTCCATTCTAGTTTAATAATCGGCCATTTGGAACTGAAATGCAGCAAATTGAAAACAGACAGTTTTGGAATACTGCCCTCTATTTTGAAAGTTACATTGAATGCAAATCCTTTGTGAAAGTCATTCTCCTTGTGGAGGTGTGTGATATGGATTAGTCTTCTATGGTCTTTTCCTTCCAAATTACGTTACATGGCTAATCTTGACCTTCGATTTGGGCTAGAGATTTGACAATTAATGCTTGAGTTGGCAAACTCTCAATGGTTCTCAGCCAGTGCTTATACTAGTGAATTTCTGCTCACTCAGGAAGCTGCCTCCTGTGCCAAAATATCATGTATGACAAACATTTAAAGCAATAAGGAAATTCTGATGAGAAAATGCGACCTGCGAAATATCACAATGGGAGCATCTGTTCACCACCCTGTCGTAAAACCTGCGAGGACGGTACACTGTCGAAGGCGCTACCAGTATCTTAGTCATGGGAAATGAAAGTCTACAGCATTGTGTCATTTTCGGAACGCAGAATGCCATGACCGTTGCCAGTCTCTGAAATGGAAATAAGCTATCTGACAGTTGAAACGATTCTCACATTCGTATTACCTTTTAACAATACATTGATGATCCACTTTTGTATGTAGTATGGAAGCAACACTTTTCTTAGGGACCTAACCAATAATGTGCCATCTGCTGTTCATTCATGCATGGATTTATCTCGCAGCCCTGGCCCTCGCCGCTGCCTCTCCCGCCGTCTTGGTATGAAACACAAACCACATGCACTGAGGACGCACGCTATATCATCCAGTGCTCTATCAGTATTATATGTGTGATACCATGACACGTGGGAGGGTAGTGCTCGACATCGCTAACTACGCTATATCGTATTGTACATAAACTATGAGTTCTGAGATAGTCTAAGCAGGGGAGACTATTTTTCTCTTGCTCTCTCTATTTTTCTCTAAAGACTATGACAGTAGTAGTTAGTGTATACCAGGTATATTACATGTGGTCTGTCATTTCCGTTTTTACCAAGTGTCCTGTGTTATCAATTAGCCATGAGCAGCTGAATTTCTATGGTTGTCTATAACATGCATATGCACCCTGAGGTGAAGGCTGTGTACAAACTAAGTCAGCGTGTACATACGGGCAATATGAGGATGTTAGGACGCTTCACCGATTAATATTTACAATCATATCATTATATGTCTTGAGTTTAAGATGAGTTTAAGCAGTAACAAACAATTTTGTACTTTTTACGTTTTTCATCCACTTATTCCATTACTATGTCATTGTTGACGTGTTTACTGCTTTTTCATTGCAATAGATGATAACTATCAAATGGAAACACAGAAAAGGGGAAGGAAGCTCCACTTGGCATTATGGTTGCTGTGATTCTAGCAGTTTTTGTATTGGAGGGAAGTAAGCAACAACCTTATCTGCCTGATGATTGGTAGCTAGTGTTGTGCCTAAAATGGCCTATGTAAGTGCTAATGGTCAGGACTACAGGAGCAAGCGTTAAGGGTGACTATTCTGATGTATTAGTGGCACCTCGATCAAATGTTGTAAGCTACAAGTAAAACTGTGATACTTTCCAAATAGCAAAGAAACACTGACATATGGACTGTTGAGCATAGTGACATGATCGCCTAATGTGTGAAGCTTGTAATCGAGAGCTGTTGTGAGTTCAAGTCTATGTTAGATCTTTGAGCGATGTCCTAATATCCCAATTTCTCAGAATGAGGGGTAAGCAATTTGCAGTTAGCTCTCCGTATGTAACTACTGCCTCCTACAGCATATCCCATGTCCAGGTTCACTCTATATTGTCACTCTGTATTGCACTATTCAGATGTGCATCACTGCAGGGCCATGCATAAATTCAATCTGCTGTCTGTCGGTACGATCTGCCTGTACAACCTAACAACAAAGTATCTGATTGTCGGCCGAAATGTATACCGAATTGCATTCCAGCCATACTAACGTGGGAAAATAAGACATGTGCTAACGTGCCACTGGTACCTGTGTGATGAGTCAAAATCGATAATTTTGAGTGAACTATCACCTTCTTCATCTGCAACAGGTAATCAAATACATGCCTTCTGGTCTTCAAGATCTTGGATGAAGTACTACTGAAGACTTGATATCATGGACTGTACATGGTACTGTTTGAATTTACATGACATAACCTCCACTATTCTGAAGCAGATGTTCATCAATTGAACAGGATTTAGTTGGTAGCTTTATAATATATGTACTGAGCAAATGTGCAACCACTGACAAAGTCAGAGGGGTTATGACACCACCCCCTCTTCTTCCCTCCCCAACTATACAAATTAGTGAGTAACATTGACCACTAACACATGCAATTACTCCTTACGGCTTTGTACATCAACATTTAGGTAGTGGTTGTAACAAAATAAGTCAGAGGGGTTGGGACACCCCGCCCCCCCCCCCCCCTTTTCGCTCCCCATACAAGTTAGTGAGTAACATTGCCTGCTCACACATACAATTACTCATCATTGATTTGTACATCAACATTTAAGTAGTGGTTGCACCCTTGATAGGAAGGCACAGTCAGGGACAGGGTGTTAACTGAACTGATGTTTTCTAACCAATGAAATCATTTAAACTGCCACTATATGACCATAGGTGGCCTAAGCCTGCAAGTCGTCTTGCCTGTATGAACTCTCCAACCATCCTCATGACAATGGGGACGTAGTGTGGTGTTGTTATGCACCTATAGTCAACCCATGTCTTTTGAAGAAAATCCCTTTGACCTTGGTTGCTTCAGTGTTGCATGTATGCTTGTGCCCAGTAGGAATTTGGAGGAGTTGGCAATTTGCACCCATCGTGTTAGAAAGACGAATAATTCACTGAAATTGTATGGGCTTTATTTTTACCTGCATATTATATTCAATCTGGAACAAACCTTTTGCCCTATTTGCTTTCTACATGCTATGATCTAATCTAATTATGTATCGTTTCCACATTTTTTCACTCACATACATGGATAAACCATTGACAGCTTACAAAAATAGTATGGTTTTAAAACCTTTTTTATTGAAGATATGATATCCTACACAGAGGCAAGAGACTATCAGCCCCAAAAGGTCAAAGCGTGATCTGCAAAAGATTGAGTGTAGTCAGGTGGTGCCAAACATCAGTGTGTTGATATAGTGGTGAGAATATGGGTTTCTATCGAGAGAAGTTTACTGCCCGGGGATGGTGTCAGTGTCCCACAAAACATTAACATATATCATCTCTGGACTATACAATAATTCACCATTCTTGAAAAATGGCTGGCAGCTCGACCGATTCTTTCCTACAAAAAGCACGGGCATGCCCAGCCTGTTTTTTGCAATAATTAACACCGCAACTGGTGTCACAAAATTTGAAACAAGTACATATTTTACTGGCCCCTGACTGGTATGGTCTGGAAGGACATATCCTTACCCCTCTCCAGTGACAGCAAGTCAAATGCCAAACAAACATTAGGGAGGTTGGGCTTGTGTCTCCTTGTATTATAACAAAAGGTATGGAGGGGAAAGAGGGTGTAATCAACCTCCAGCCATCCCCCCCCCCTCCTAGTAATCGATGGAGTGACTGTCAAATACACCCCTGTTCCCAGGGTGGTCGAGATCAAGAGATGAGCAGTCCAATGAGGTTTGTACTCTGTTGTGGTATTCAAGGAGAGTGTGGAGTATAGTGCAATGTTCCTTGGGGTTGTTTTTCAGTAGCCTAAGCAGCAAGGGTGTTCGATAGTGGGGAAACGTTCATATTGCATGTGAACCACTCCCGGTGACCCCCAGAGAACAATGCATGACCGATACATTATTATTAACAGGTTTTGAACCTTCCTAATATTCATGTAACAGTGTTTTATTTTTATTCTACCACCATTATAGGTTTTGAAGGTCTTTTGGCTTGACTGGGTCAAACCCAAATGTATTTGTTTTCTTATCGTGCTTGTTTGTGTCTCCATCTTTACCAAGCCTCAAAGGCAATCTTTATCGTTTAGTCATTTACCTGGGAACATGGTTCATTAGCGCTTGTATAATAAAAAACAGCTCATTTCCAAAAGTTTGCATTGTCTTGTTCCTCATTTGGAGTATTCTTTTATCCATGCCGGAGGCAAAAGGAGATGGGACGGGTAGTACCCACCGCGACAACCTTACCAGGTACCAGTAAGCTTGTCCCTGCCGCCTCTCCCAACTCCACCCCTTATGAGGAGCTCGTACATCACGCTCTGCTGCTCACCGGGTGGCCAACCCTGGCTGGAGGGCGTCCTGCTGCCACGCTGCTGTCTTGATCGGGGCTGCCGTTCCGCCTCAGTGCTAACAAGTACGTGACTGGTACCCGTCGATGCAGCGCGGGCCATGTGTGTGCATTGCACCCATCGTGAACATGATAACTAGTGAACAACGAGGAGGGGCAGATGCTTCATAATGGGTTGAAAGGTTGGCCATATGGAGTACATGATCCCTCTTGTTCTTTGATTCAGCCAAGGTCATCTGGGTCAACAGAGGTCGAAATCTGGAAACATTGTAAACACACTAGCAAATGGGAGGGTGCAAAGAATTCATACTTGTTGTGAAGGTTTGCCAGAGTTCATGATCCCTATCGTTTTGGGGTTTGATCTGGGGTCAACAGAGGTAAAAGTTTACGACCCTCGTAAACATGATAACTAGTGAATGGAAAGGTGCAGAGATTTATTACTTGGTATGTTGGTTTGTCATATGGGGTACATGATCTCTACTGTTTTGTGGTTCAGTCCGAGGTTATCTGGGGTCGAAGCTGGGGTTGAAGCTCAAAATCTCATGAACAGTAATCAGTTAACCAAAAAGTGCAGAGCCTCTCACTTGGTATGTCGGTTGGTCGATCTTATTAGAGTACATGATCCAATTCCTATTTCTATTGTTTCGAAGTCTGGTCAAGTTCATCTGGGATCAAGAGAGATCAAAGTCTGGAAACCTTATAAACACAAAAGGTGCAGAGACTTCATACTTGGTACGTAAGTTTACCATATGG
This sequence comes from Eupentacta quinquesemita, assembly GCA_032360705.1. Taxonomy (NCBI): domain Eukaryota; kingdom Metazoa; phylum Echinodermata; class Holothuroidea; order Dendrochirotida; family Sclerodactylidae; genus Eupentacta; species Eupentacta quinquesemita. Next base: position 13,851 of record JAUOBX010028224.1, read on the forward strand.
AGTACAAGATTAATATCGTTTCCAGTAATCTGTGGTCAACAGAGGTAAAAGTTAAAATACCTTGTAGACACGATATCTAGTGAACGAAAGGGTGCTGAGACTTCATTTGTGGTTCCTTGCGACAGCAGAGGAACCTATGTAGTCAGGTTGGCGTGTGTGTGTGTCTGTGAC
>JAUOBX010028335.1:0-14020 GCA_032360705.1 Eupentacta quinquesemita
TTGCTCGGAGTGCCACCGTGTGATTACGTTGCCTAATGTCGAGATCGTCATATAATAATAGTAATAGTAATGGCTCATTTGCTCATTCAAAAACAATGATACCGTCTCATGTTTTCAGTATTTTTTCTCTGTATTCATTCACATATATTACTAGAACTTAATATGTACGCATTAGGGCTTATTACACCAAAATAAATCCCATGTTTTGATTTCTCAGGTTTCTTCGATATCTCTGTTGAGGATACCTGGACATGGGTTGACTGTCAGCAAGAGACCGAGTGGCACGTGGGTTTATGGTCGCCTGGAGAGCCTAGCGATACTAACGAAGATTGTGGATCGTTAAGCAACGATGATGGTAGTCTATCTGCTGATGTCTGCGATACCTTCTTGCCATACATTTGTGAGATAACCCCTAAGGGTAGGTATAAATGATATGGATATCGTGGGTTAATGCAAACATAAAATGAATGAATAACCAAATGAACCGATCGGTTTACCAACCAAATGACACATTTTCCAAATAGTGATTAAACAGTATAATTTGTGGACATTCGAAGTGAGTGTTACAGAAATAGCATCAATGTCCTTATAAAATGAATGAAGGCGTCACTTGAAACAGTGACAAGATGTCATAACAACATTTTTGTTTCATTGAGTATATGTTACTTTTCAAATTATAACCCTTCTATTCTTTACAGGGTTCTCCAGAGATGAGGCCAACGTGCAATCTGTGACAGTAACCCCGGTATCAGAAACCGAAGTCAATGTGACTTGGGAGGACTCCCCTTACAACTGTGACGTCATAGGATACAATGTTTACTACACGCCAAGAACGACAAGAATACGTCATGTGCAGTCAGTCTATGGTGGTGATGCGAAAGGGGTGACTTTGGAAAACCTGGACGTATATGTCATCTATGATATTGGTGTTGCTGCTCTGCAGTTTGACCGTGAATTGCCTGTAGTTGATATATCAGGTAGGTCCACGTTATACACCTATTCATTTAGTTTAGTTCCCCTGTTTGTTACCGACATGAAAAATCGCATCGTATAAGCACAAGGAATACTTTTAGCTGCAGCTGAGCAGCTCAATCAATCATCATGTCTCTCCGTTCCTCCGTTGGTCGGTTCGTCACATTCGCTAATAACTTGAACCGCAAACGTATACCATACATCCGACTGATACGAGACTTGGCACATATGTCTGCCTCCCAGATCTCGGATGTGTTCAAAAGTGGACGTCGCCGAGCTTCCGTGACAGCGACTATTTCGGTGTTTGGCGGAACTGACTATATCGCATATCTACGCGTTTCGGAATGTGACGATCGTTTTGGAACCAAGTTTCATTTTCGCCCCCGACGACCACATCAGGCAGCCATTTTGAATTTTTCGACGCGAATGGTTTCATTACAGAATTACGCGTTCCAGAACGTGGCGATTGTTTTGAGACCAACTTTTATTCTAGCCTCATATGACCCAACCGTGCGGCCATTTTAATTTTTTCGACCCAGCTGGTTCATTGCAGATATACACGTTTCAGACTGTGTCGTTTTCAGACCAACTTTTCAGGCGGGCATTTGGAACTCATTCAGTCAGCCAGTTCATACGGTATTCTCACGCAGCTACGAAGACATTTACGATTGCACTTGTTATTCGAGAGAGGATACAATGCACATACATAATATACTTGATAAAATATGTTTTATCACTCTGTGCGTACCATTAATAAATATATTGAACCCTTCAAAGAGTACTTGCAATTTCTTACGATAACTTGTTTTCGTTCAATGAACTCTCTCTCAATGTAGTTTGCCCGTATCCGTACGTCACGAGTCCCTCGGGAGGGTGTTACTACTTCTCCAGCGGATCCTCAACCTACCAGCGAGCAAGGTCTGCCTGTCTCTCTGGGCCTAATAGTGATCTACTCATCATCAACGACCAGGAAGAGCTCGATTACGTAACAGAAATGACGTCGGATGATGACCTCCCCAGATGGATTGGTAAGTAGCACAGCCATTTCAAGCCCAGCTTGTTGACCATCTGACAACAGCCATGTCATGGTAATTTGGTATATGTTTCAGGAATATTGTAGATCTAGTCAGCCACCCGAATGTCGACGGAATAACTGCTTTCGAATGAAAAATCTTCATGAGGCGTCATGTTTATTTTTTCAGGGTATTTTGACAGAGCAACTGAAGGGCAGTGGACATGGGTTGACTGTCAGAGTTCTGATCCGTGGCAGGAATCACTCTGGGCTGAAGGAGAACCGACGGGTTATGATGAGGATTGCGGTGCCTTGGATCTGAATGATAAGCTGTCGGATTACGTATGTGACCAATACTTCAGATACATTTGCGAAATATCACCGAAAGGTACGAAGGAATACTTACTATAGTATATAATATATTGTGTTACTCATATTTTCAAACACTTCCGATGATTCCACTCCCCTATCGAAGGTCTCCTGGTAGTATTTCTGTAACATTTGATTATAGATTAGTTAGATAATATAGCTAAACAACAACCTACTGAAGCCTAAGTATCCCCAGATACGGACTACGTACCCATAACGGATCATCAGCTATACAGTTCCGTGGGAATGTCTCACTAACTACTGGCTCTGATCTGCATAGATGCTGCTCTGTAATATAATATTCTAGCGAGCTGTTGGTGCTTGCAGTTATGACGTCCTCTGATATTTTAGTGTATAAAGACTTACACATCTATATTCCTATATGATTTAAACTCAATATTATTTCTCCGAAGGTTTTTCAAGAGATGATGCAAACGCGTATGACGTCACAGTATCGACCAGGACACAAACCTCTCTAACAGTGAACTGGAAAGTCTCTAATGTGAATTGCGACGTCTTTGGTTACACGATCAGGGTGACTGACTTCGAAACTAACTTCGTCAATGTATACTACGCGCACGGAGGAGAAGCACAAAGCATAGTCGCTGATGGTTTGGAGATGGCGACCAAATACCGAGTGACAGTAGCTGGGCTACAAATTGATCGACAGCTGCCCGAAGTTGGATTTGTAAATGCGACGATTGGTTAGTTAAACTTCAATTTATTCGGTCAATTATTATTCTTGTATTCTTGTAGGTATTAATTCCGTCTTTGCTTGATACTATGTGACTTTCAGCTGGGACAGCTGATCACTCGGTTTTTTTTGGTAATTCGGGGTAATGAACTTTTTGGATGATCTCGGAAGATGTCAATAACTGGGCTGATTGTCAGATATCCACGGTAACCGAAAGAGGTCATTCGGGCTCCCAATCTAAGTATCGCTCATCGCACCCGCTCCATCCAGTTCAGTGTGCGTCAATGTATTTGGTGTGAGCACTGGGGAACTCTGCTGTTCAGGCAGTGCTGGCCCTATTTACAGCAGACTGTAATAAAGGTATCGGGCCCTTATCTGCTTGACAATCGTATGATATTCGGTTAGAAATTGGCAATATTTCTTTGTTTACAACCTTCAGGTTGTCCTGGTGGATACATCGAGTCTCCCGCAGGGGGCTGTTACCGATTTGTAGCTGATGGCAGAATATTTGACTCGGCGAGAAGAAGCTGCCTGTCAGGTCCAGACAGTGACCTGGTGATTATCGACTCTCAGGAGGAGTTGGATTATCTGCTCAATGCGACAGCTGCAATAAAGACCAATCAAAGTTGGTGGATAGGTAAGTTATATGAAGACACATTATGTATTTTTAGTAGGCCTATATTGATCCCCTGACACAGCGGAAGGCAACTAACTACATACCATTATTATCAGATGCAAGAGCCTGACACAATGACAAATGAAGGTAATAAGGGTCTAATTGAGGAAAAATGTATATATAATTGCATGTCATATTGGATAATACGCAAGTAACGCAGTCCCAGTGTTTCTCGAAATGGCACTGATATGCCCATTGCTGCGATTGCCTGGATTGCCACAATATGATTACGTTGCCTGATTTCACAATCGTTGATTGTTCCGTTCATGGTAATAGTAATGACTCATTTGCTCATAAAAAACAGTGATACTATCTCACAGTTTTTTTCCACATTCTGCATTCATTCACATATACTACTAAAACTATGTACGCATAATCGGCCTATTACACCATAATATATTTCATCTTTCGTTCTCCCAGGTTTCTTCGATATCTCTGTTGAGAATACCTGGACATGGGTTGACTGTCAGCAAGAAACCGAGTGGCACGTGGGTTTATGGTCGCCTGGAGAGCCTAGCGATACCAACGAAGATTGTGGATCGTTTAGCAACGACGGTGGCACTCTATCTGCTGATGTCTGCGATACCTTCTTGCCATACATTTGCGAAATAACCCCCAAGGGTAGGTATAAATCATATGGAGATTGTAAGTTATTGTCATCAGAAAATGACAGAATAACAACATAAACCTATCGGTTCACCGACCAAAAGACACATGGTACCAAACAGTGATTTAATAGTATAACTTGTGTAGATTTGAAGTGAATATTACAGAAATAGCATCAATGTCCATGGAAAAAGAATGGAAGCGACACTTGAAATAGTGACATGATGTTATCGCAACTTTTCCGTTTTATTGAGTGTATGTGACTATTCAAATGATAATCTTTCTATTCTTTACAGGATTTTCCAGAGATGAGGCAAATGTGCAATCCGTGACAGCAACCCCGCTATCGGAAACGGAAGTCAATATGACATGGGAGGTCTCCTCTTACAACTGTGACGTCATAGGATACAATGTTTACTACACACCAAGAACGACAGGAATACATCATGTGCAGTCAGTCTATGGTGGTGATGCAAATGGTGTGACTCTAGAAAACCTGGACGAATATGTCATCTATGATATTGGTGTTGCTGCTCTGCAGTTTGACCGTGAATTGCCTGTAGTTGATATCTCAGGTAGGTCCACGTTATACACCTATTCATTTAGTTTATTTCCCTGGTTGTTATCGATATAGAAAATTGCAACCTATAAGCACAAGGAATACTTTTAGCTGCAGCTGAGCAGCTCAAGCAATCATCATGTCTCTCCGTTCATCCGTTGGTCTGTTCGTCACACTCGCTACTAACTTGAACCGCACACGTATAACGTACATCCGACTGACACGAAACTTGGCACATATGTCTGCCTCTCAGATCACGGATGAGTTCAAAAGTGGGTGTCTCCGAACTACCGTGACATCGACTATCTTGGATTTTGGCGGAACTAACTTAGTCGCATATTAACGCGTTTCGGAATGTGACGATCGTTTTGGAACCAAGTTTTATTTTCGCACCATGCGACCCCACTCGGCAGCCATTTCGAATGTTTCGATGCAACTGATTTCATTGCGGAATCACGCGTTTCGAAACATGGTGATTGTTTTGGGAATGTTATCTTCGCACCATACGTCCCCACCCCGCGGCCTTTTCTCTTTAAGCAACTGATTCCATCTCAGATTAATACGAGTTCGGAACATGTCGTGACGATCGTTCTTGAGACCAACTCTCATTTTCGCCCAACACGACCACACCAGGCAGCCATTTCGAATTCTACGACGCAAATGGTTTTATTACAGAATCACGCGTTCCAGATCGTAGCGATTGTTTTGAGAACAACTTTCATCATCGTCTCATATGACCCCACCGGGCGGCCATTTTAATTTTCTCGACGCAGCTGGTTAATTGCAGAATCCCGCGTTTCAGAATGTATCGTTTTCAGACAAACTTTTATTTTCAGGCAGGCATTTTAAACTCATTCAGTCAGTTCGAACCCACCACACATACGGTAGTTTCCCGCAGCTACGAAGACGTTTACAATAATTTCACTTGTTACTCAAGGGAGGATACAATGCGCATACATATTATACTTGACAAAATCTGTTTTATCACTCTGTGCGTACCAATAATAAATATATTGAAACCATCGAAGAATACTGGCAATTTCTTACGATAATTTGTTATATTTTTGTTCAATGAACTCTCTCTCTCAATGTAGTTTGCCCGTATCCATACGTCACGAGTCCCTCGGGAGGGTGTTACTATTTCTCCAGCGGATCCTACACCTACCAGCGATCAAGGTCTGCGTGTCTCTCTGGGCCTAATAGTGATCTACTCATCATCAACGATCAGGAAGAGTTCGATTACGTAACAGAAATGACGTCGGATGATGACCTCCCCAGATGGATTGGTAAGTAGCACAACCAGCCGGTTGATCGTCTAACAACAGCGATGTCATGGTATATATTTCAGGAATATTGTAGACCTAGTCAGCCGCCCAAATATCGACAGATCATTGAACTGCTTCCAAATCGATCATCTTCATGAGGCTTCATTTTCATCTTTACAGGGTATTTTGACAGAGCAACGGAAGGGCAGTGGACATGGTCTGACTGTCAGAGTTCTGATCCGTGGCAGGAATCACTCTGGGCTGAAGGCGAGCCGACGGGTTATGATGAGGATTGCGGTGCCTTGGATCTGAATGATAAGCTGTCGGATTACGTATGTGACCAATACTTCAGATACATTTGCGAAATATCACCGAAAGGTACGAAGGAATACTTACTATAGTATATAATATATTGTGTTACTCATATTTTCAAACACTTCCGATGATTCCACTCCCCTATCGAAGGTCTCCTGGTAGTATTTCTGTAACATTTGATTATAGATTAGTTAGATAATATAGCTAAACAACAACCTACTGAAGCCTAAGTATCCCCAGATACGGACTACGTACCCATAACGGATCATCAGCTATACAGTTCCGTGGGAATGTCTCACTAACTACTGGCTCTGATCTGCATAGATGCTGCTCTGTAATATAATATTCTAGCGAGCTGTTGGTGCTTGCAGTTATGACGTCCTCTGATATTTTAGTGTATAAAGACTTACACATCTATATTCCTATATGATTTAAACTCAATATTATTTCTCCGAAGGTTTTTCAAGAGATGATGCAAACGCGTATGACGTCACAGTATCGACCAGGACACAAACCTCTCTAACAGTGAACTGGAAAGTCTCTAATGTGAATTGCGACGTCTTTGGTTACACGATCAGGGTGACTGACTTCGAAACTAACTTCGTCAATGTATACTACGCGCACGGAGGAGAAGCACAAAGCATAGTCGCTGATGGTTTGGAGATGGCGACCAAATACCGAGTGACAGTAGCTGGGCTACAAATTGATCGACAGCTGCCCGAAGTTGGATTTGTAAATGCGACGATTGGTTAGTTAAACTTCAATTTATTCGGTCAATTATTATTCTTGTATTCTTGTAGGTATTAATTCCGTCTTTGCTTGATACTATGTGACTTTCAGCTGGGACAGCTGATCACTCGGTTTTTTTTGGTAATTCGGGGTAATGAACTTTTTGGATGATCTCGGAAGATGTCAATAACTGGGCTGATTGTCAGATATCCACGGTAACCGAAAGAGGTCATTCGGGCTCCCAATCTAAGTATCGCTCATCGCACCCGCTCCATCCAGTTCAGTGTGCGTCAATGTATTTGGTGTGAGCACTGGGGAACTCTGCTGTTCAGGCAGTGCTGGCCCTATTTACAGCAGACTGTAATAAAGGTATCGGGCCCTTATCTGCTTGACAATCGTATGATATTCGGTTAGAAATTGGCAATATTTCTTTGTTTACAACCTTCAGGTTGTCCTGGTGGATACATCGAGTCTCCCGCAGGGGGCTGTTACCGATTTGTAGCTGATGGCAGAATATTTGACTCGGCGAGAAGAAGCTGCCTGTCAGGTCCAGACAGTGACCTGGTGATTATCGACTCTCAGGAGGAGTTGGATTATCTGCTCAATGCGACAGCTGCAATAAAGACCAATCAAAGTTGGTGGATAGGTAAGTTATATGAAGACACATTATGTATTTTTAGTAGGCCTATATTGATCCCCTGACACAGCGGAAGGCAACTAACTACATACCATTATTATCAGATGCAAGAGCCTGACACAATGACAAATGAAGGTAATAAGGGTCTAATTGAGGAAAAATGTATATATAATTGCATGTCATATTGGATAATACGCAAGTAACGCAGTCCCAGTGTTTCTCGAAATGGCACTGATATGCCCATTGCTGCGATTGCCTGGATTGCCACAATATGATTACGTTGCCTGATTTCACAATCGTTGATTGTTCCGTTCATGGTAATAGTAATGACTCATTTGCTCATAAAAAACAGTGATACTATCTCACAGTTTTTTTCCACATTCTGCATTCATTCACATATACTACTAAAACTATGTACGCATAATCGGCCTATTACACCATAATATATTTCATCTTTCGTTCTCCCAGGTTTCTTCGATATCTCTGTTGAGAATACCTGGACATGGGTTGACTGTCAGCAAGGAACCGAGTGGCACGAGGGTTTATGGTCGCCTGGAGAGCCTAGTGATAGCGACGAGGATTGTGGATCGTTTAGCAACGATGACGGCACTCTATCTGCTGATGTCTGCGATACCTTCTTGCCATATATTTGCGAAATAACCCCTAAGGGTAGGTACAACTCATATGGAGATTGTAGGGTAATAAACCAACCGGTTTACCGACCAAATGGCACATGGTACCAAATAGGGATCAAACTGTATAATTTGTAGACATTTGAAGTTGAAGTTACAGAAATAGCCTCAATGTCTTTTGAAAATGAATAGAAGCGACACTTGAAACAGTGACATGATGTCATCACATTTTGTTATTTTATTGAATGTATGTTACTTTTCAATATAACCTTCCTATTCTTTACAGGGTTCTCCAGAGATGAGGCCAACGTGCAATCCGTGACAGCAACCCCGGTATCAGAAACAGAAGTCAATGTGACTTGGGAGAACTCCCCTTACAACTGTGACGTCATAGGATACAATATTTACTACACACCAAGAACGACAAGAATACGTCATGTGCAGTCAGTCTATGGTGGTGATGTAAATGGTGTGACTTTGGAAAACCTGGACGTATATGTCATCTATGATATTGGTGTTGCTGCTTTGCAGTTTGACCGTGAATTGCCTGTCGTCGATATCTCAGGTAGGTCCACGTTATATACCTACTCATTTAATTCATTTGCCTGTTCGTTATCGACATTCGAAATCGCATCGTATAAGCACAAGGAATATTATTAGCTGCGGCTGAGCAGCTCAAGCAATCATGTCTCTCCGTTCTGTTCGTCACATTGGCTAATGACTTGAACCGCACATATACACCGTACATCTGATTGACACGGAACTCAGCACACATGTCTGCCTTTCAGAGCTCGAATGAGTTCGAAAGTGGGCGTCGCCGAACTACCGTGACAGCAACCATCTCCTGACTTTATCGCATATTTACGCGTTTCGGAACGCTGCGGTCAACTTTTCATTTTCGCATCATACGACCCCACCCGTCAGCCATTCCGAATGTTTCGACTTATATCATTGCAAATTTTCCCATTTCGGAACACAGTGATCGTTTTGAGACTTTAAACTTCGCACCATACGTCCCCAACCCGCGGCTATTTTCAATTTCTTGACGCAACTGATTTCATTGCAAATCAATACGAATTCGGAACGTGACTTGACGATCGTTTCTCAGACCAACTTTCATTCTCGCCCCATATGACCCCACCTGGGTTCAATTAATGCAGATATACATGTTTCAGACCGTGGCGATCGATTTCAGACCAACTTACAAGTTTACAATCGCAATTTTACTCAAGAGAGGATACAATACACATACATAATATACTTGGTAAAATCTGTTTTATTACTCGGTACGTTGCGTGAATAAATATATTACACCCTCAAAAATACTTGTAATTCTTTACGATAATTTGTTATGTTATTGTTCAATGAACTCTCTCTCTCTCAATGTAGTTTGCCCGTATTCATACGTCACGAGTCCCTCTGGTGGGTGTTACTACTTCTCCAGTGGATCCTACACCTACCAACGAGCAAGGTCTGCGTGTCTCTCTGGGCCTAATGTCGATCTACTCATCATCAACGACCAGGAGGAGTTCGATTACGTTACAGAAATGACGTCGGATGATGACCTCCCCAGATGGATTGGTAAGTAACACAGCCATTTCACGCGATGATATAGTAACCCTCCGCCAACATCGTCATGGTTCACGTTTCAGGATTAGTAGACCTAGTCAGCCGCTCAAATATCGACGGAACAACTGCTTTCAAATCGATAATCTTCGTGACACTTCATTTTTGTTTTACAGGGTATTTTGACAGAGCAACTGAAGGGCAGTGGACATGGGCTGACTGTCAGAGTTCTGATCCGTGGCAGGAATCACTCTGGGCTAAAGGAGAACCGACGGGTTATGATGAGGATTGCGGTGCCTTAGATGTGACTGATAAGCTGTCGGATTACGTATGTGACCAATATTTCAGATACATCTGTGAAATATCACCGAAAGGTAAACCAAAGCGTATATGTTCAAATATTATATTTTCCCAGTGCTTACCGATAGGCCTAGCTGCTGATTTGAACTACACGGAGACACTTCAATTGAGAGTATTCACTACTATATATATATAGACCGACAGGGTAACCAACCAGAACTTGCTACACGTGTGATTGTATTCCATCATTATGTTCTGCAGGCAGACCTTGGCCTGTTTGCTTGCTTGCCTATTGATGCGGACCTCTCAACCGTTTTGGTTGAATAAGGCACCTGATTCAGTGGCTCTGATCTACAACAGTGTGAGACAGATTAAAGTGTTAATTGATTTGTCCAATCATTTGTTCTTATCCTTGTAACTTTGAAGGGTTCTCTAGGGATGATGTCAACGCATATGACGTCACAGCTGTACCAAGAACGCAAACCTCTATCATCGTCCGTTGGGAGGTCTCTGAATTCAACTGCGATGTTTTCGGGTATACCATCCGTGTGACGGATGTTTCGTCTCAGTCCATGAAGGTCTACTACTCTCACGGTGGGAACACTACTGAACTCATTGCAGATGGTCTGCAGAGAGCGACATCGTACCAAGTAACCATCGCTGGACTGCAAATCGATCGACAACTGCCTCAAGTTGGGTTCATCGATGTGACGACAGGTCAGTATTCGTAATTTGTATGGTCTACTTGCCGGACACGGGTACCGATCCCAAAGATGCCCGCGACAGTGCATACCTGGATATAACACTCTTGTCAGCTGCGAACCCTCGCCAGGACACTGACCAAAGCGATGTCTTTGGAGCGTGAACTCAATGCGGAGGAAATGAGAGGAGGTGTGTCAAGGCGAGGGAGGTGGCTATTACACGCAAACAGTAACATACACATCATCTTCCACTCAAGGTAATTGTTGCTATGAATAAAAATTATATCAGGTAATAATTAATAAGTAGTAATATTAGAACAATCATACCTGTCATACCATCAGAGTACGTTACATTCGATTGTCATCCAAGGTGTGAATTTTTACTTTTTCACAGCGTGTCCCAGCGGATATACCACGTCTCCAATGAGTGGATGTTACTACTTCGGAGCAGAGGCCAGGACATATGATTCCGCCAGAAGGGTGTGTGTAAATCTACCAGACAGCGATCTCGTGATCATTGATACCGAGGAGGAACTCAACTATCTATGGAACACGGCATACATGGTATTACCCAACGCCGATTGGTGGATAGGTACGATACATAGAAACGTTATGGGAGAATTTACAAGAGCCTGCCTAATCAATATAATTATTCTTCGACCACTTGAAGAACAGCCGTTCGACGGAATAGTGACAAAAAATAGCACAATATGGCATTCGATACATGCACTGATTACCAGGAGTCGAAGGGAGCCTCACTGGTAATTGCGATGGGCGAGGTCGTAGCTCCCGGGTTCTGCTGTAAGGCAGTGGACTTGGTTTTTAGCGGGATTGCTTCAGAAAAGTTGCAATTCTTCCATCTGTCGTTAACGGAAGCAGGTTAGACTGACTGTCCGTCGCATTAATATGCCGAAGAGCGTAGAGGAAGAAGGTTGTAGTCGTGAACACACCTCAATCAACGAACTCCCGGTTCCTTGGAGAGCCTCAACTGGCTGCGAGTTGGAACCGTAAGGATCAAATCGGGTAAAATGCAAATGATTAAATTATCATTGGGTTTCCACAAACAATATACCGTACATACGTACTCCTAAGTTCATATCTTAGCGAGACAACATGATAGAGTGTTCAATGACATATTTCGTTAACTGCTGTTCCAATGAATCGCGAAAACTCGAGACCCAATAAACAACAGCATCGTCGTTCAATACTGTACAGTGTACTCGGCAAATATTATAGTTCTTGGAATAGCTGTTGCTGATATATGCGTCTTTTTTCTCTACATTTTTTCAGGTTTCACCGACATTGCCATAGAGGGCAGCTGGAAATGGGCTGATTGTCAATCACCGAACAATTGGCAGGACAGTCTCTGGGGTAATGGTGAACCAGATAATGGGATTGAGGACTGCGGATCCATCTCTTTCGATACAGGCACTATATCAGACAATGTATGCGATATCGCACTGCCATATATGTGTGAGATAACCGAGAAGGGTAGGTGTTTAAATATTTACCTTCATAAGGAAGGATGAAGTGGGGGATGAAGAGGTACGGATGCAACTAGGCTAAGAATGTATATGGCCTCGTGAGGATGCATGAAGACGAGAATGTGTGCAGGCAAGCGACGGACATGGATTTTCCAGGAGGACAGAATAGGGGAAGACCGGGAAGGAGGTGGCGAGACTGCCTGAAGGAGGTCATGGAGATTATCAACAAGAGCGAGGACAATATCTATGACAGGTGTTCTTGAAAAAGAATGGTTCGTGCAGCAGCAACCCCACAACATTGAGTGGGATAAGCTGAAAAGAAAATAAGAAGAAGGTAGTTCCACGATTATTCCATACCGCTGAAATGGTCACGTTCAGCCGCATAGTACAGCAGCGGAGAAGACAATATCTTGGCCGATTTCGTAGTCCAAAGTTTACTATTGCTCAAACCTCCACAGTCGTCTGATAATCACCTTCTTCGTATTGAATTGTTCTACATCCGATGATGATCCGTTCAAGGTTGCCCAGTATGGTCATTTGTTGTTTTTTCCCACAATTCACCAGGATTTTCCAGAGATGACGCTAATGTACGGAACGTTGCTGCAGTTCCTGTGTCGGAGACAGATACCAACGTTACTTGGGACGTATCACCGTACAGCTGTGACGTAATAGGGTACAACGTGTACTACACTCCCAGGACTAGTGGTATCAGACATGTGGTCACTGTGTTTGGTGCAGACATAACTGCTACTACTCTGACGAATCTGGAACCCTATGTCATCTACGACATTAGCGTTGCCGCTTTACAACTAGACAGGGAACTGCCATTCGTTGGCCCTGTAGCAGGTAGGCTAAGACAAATATGTTCGTGAATGCGGGTATTTAAGCTATTGTAGCTACCCATACCCTTTCTGCTCCAAACCGCTATATACGCATTCTCATTTTCGATCGATTATAATAATAATATCTACTTTCTTATATAAACTATTCCAAATAAGTTTGAAGTAACATAACCTATGATGTGTTATTTCATCCACATCAGTAGTTACTCTTCAGGTATTCAATTATAAGAGAATGTTAGTGAAGGAGGAACAGCCTATTCCATCTGATCGCTCCTTACTGTGGATTGAGCCAAGTCCTTCTCAAAGGAAGACAGGTGTCATTGGGAAAACACGATCAAACATACATGCCTGATTATACTGCATACCCTTCTAATCAGATTCTATTCTTCGGCAAATACTGTTAAGCAGAGCCCCTTGTTTGGTGTTGTTGGTCATGGTAATTTGAGTAAAACCTAATTATTTGTTCATAGTTGTGTAGGGACCATTAATCAGGTATTACATAGTAGAAGTATAGTAATATGTAGTAGTATATTATTAGGGACGAAATGCATCGCTGTACATGAATGTTATGTTTAACCTCCAGATCGTCTGTTATATAGCCTAGTTCCTTTTCTTCCATCTATAGTATGTCCTTATCTGTACGAAACTATTCCTTCTGGTG
>JAUOBX010028557.1:0-14013 GCA_032360705.1 Eupentacta quinquesemita
GCTGGGAAACGCTGTCGTACGAAGTCTTGTTAAGTGACTCATTATGAAATAGTTTATGAGGCACACTACTCGAACAGGCGATATTCATGCTCTGCGCTGCTATTTGCAGTGTTCATACCACATATTTTCAGTAAGGGCAAGTGATCGCACGTTGGAAAAAAATCGCTCTGACGGTAGATAGTGATTTTCGTTATATTCATGGTGGGTAAGAAGAACTATAACCCTACCTCGTTACTATTCGATACGATTCGACGAAGACCAACCAAATGCATATTGTAATTTACACTGTCACACAAGTGAGACAAATGAAGAGAGTAATAACTCTCATACAAACTAAAGGTTGTGCATGCGGCGGGAAACCAATATAACAGCTAGTTGGATGTCTGCTCACGGAACTATGTGGCTGCCAGCAGCTTTCTGTATCAGGATCAATGCATTCCATATGTGCGGATGTGGTATGAATTTTACAATAGCAGTTTTGCGAAGAATGATAAACATATGGAAAAGGTATGCATGATGAAGCGGACGAAATATTCCGTATCCAAAACATTCCCCAAGTACTTGTTCCTGTCAATTGATACATTCACCCCTTTTTTATGATGAACTAAAAGGTGTTTCCTATATTCAGTTTGGAATTGACCCTCTCAGTTGGCCTGATATTGTCTCGTTGACGGCATCTGCTGCATGTTTTTGTGGACTTTTATCTGAAGCTATCTTGATGTTGTTGTTCTCTGGAGATCTTGAATATATAAGTGCTTCTTCCCCCTCTCTCCTACTGTTTCTGGTTTCAATATTCATAGTGTGGATCGGTTCGGTGATGCTTCTTGCGGCTCTGTGTGCTCGGTTGGCTTCCTGGGTATATATCTATAAATTGTCAACTTGCTCTATGTTTTTTACGTCTGGACACATTGCTGAAAAAGATAATGGGCCTCGAATTTCCTTCTTTCCTTTTGGCTTATTCGGCTTTGGCATTGTGATTGGTATAGAATCTTTCGTCTTAGGGTGATTTTTTCGTGTTTTCACAATATTGGTCATCAGCCTTGCAATGTCTATATTGACGATTCCGGGGACAACAAAAGAGTAGTTGTTTTGCAATATTACCTGGTCCTGCGCTCCTGTTATTCTTGAATTATTATAGTAAGTTAACATTTCTGTCACAATTCCCATTGCTTCTTTTTTCTATGTTGTTACTGGCCAATTATCTTTTCCAATCAGAATTGTTTCTTTTTAGCTGGTCATCTTTGCATAGCCGTTTTAGAACTTCCTAATTCCCGCAAGGTCGTGGTTATTCTCGTCTTTCTCTGGCAAGCTTTCAAATAATATTATCATTTTCGTGTCCTAATGAGGGTTTATGGTCAATCTGATTCCTCATCAGAGTGTTGTTCGACGTTCTCCCCATTCTCCGGGAAAGTGACTAATAGATATAACCTTTCTGATATTGACGTTAACCGCCTCTGAACAAGAATCATCGCTACAAACTGCTGGATGCTACGATGAGCTGCCGAAAGACATCAACCGATAGATATCTCACTCATTATCGGATGTGGCCGTGGCACTTTCACCTCATAGAAGTGCCTCATTTGGAGTGATATGTCTACATCATGAGTAATCAGCTACGTGTTGCATCCATGTAAATGTTATTAACCGTTCAGTTTACTACACTGGTGTAGCCGCCATACTCATGTGAGTTAACAGGACAACATTTAATAGGGGTTTGGGGGGTGGTGTTCCAACTACTTTTGGCGGGGATGGTAGCCTCCTAATAGGATTGGACGAGTTACTCGATTTCACTCGGGGTCGCGACTCCAGACAGGGAGTCGGTAATCTCTAACATCGTAAACATATACCACGATACGTAATTTCCGTGAGACACGCGAGGCAGTTTGTTGTACGGTACTGAGAAGTACCGTGAATCATATTGCTTGTGTCGCTGCACCTTCGGTGAACCAAACTTTCTTCCATTTTGTTTTTCCACAGCCGTCCAAAGAAAAGTGAATGTCACAGTGCTAATACAGTACTAATATATACGACTCTTTGTAAGTGAGGCTTCTGCCAGGCTTTAGGATGCACAGTTTACCTGTTATTTCCCATAGCCCCCTTCCAGGTACATTTTCTCTCAGTTAATTATCTAAGGATTTCTAACAGTTTCTACATATTAACGCAGGAATAGAGGACATTGTATGAACGCCAGGTTTAGACTGATATGATTAGTTTTCCTTAACCATAAGTATGTATATATACATAATGCTTGATCCTTGACCTTACAGTGCGTTAATAATATGACGGGTTAGGTCTATTGCTAACTACTATCTCATGAACACTAATAATGGTGTATGATGTTATGAATGAATATTTGTTCTGCAAGGTTCAAAGGTGGAATACATGATTCAACCAGGTTAGGTCTATTAACTAACTACTATCTCATGAACACCAATAATATTGTATGATGTTATGTGTGGATGAGTGAAGCCAAGAGGCTTACTGATTCCATGTGGATGATGAGCAGGGTTTAGATTCTTCATTACAATAATGATCTTATGAGTGCTAGTGTTCGTTAAATTTCGGCTTGATTGTTCAGGGTCGATATATCTGATCAGGCAGTATATTCACTTCGCTTGATACAATCCAAAAGTACCAAATGTATGAACATTTAGGAAAATTACCTATTAACGATCAAAATAGATCCCAGATCTGAAAAAGAATGACTAACTCAGCAATAAATTCCATCTTGCTCGGTCCACTCAGTTCGGACTTTGCTTGATTACAAGCTTGAAATACCGAAAATATCATTATATTATCTCCCATTAGGACTGGAATTGACCTCTGATCAGTTGGACATCGCTTGATTACAAGCTCAAATTACCAACAATTTCGAAATTGTACATTCCCCCCAATTATTGACAAAAGTTGACCTCACAATGCCGAGAAAATATAGCCTTACTGCAGTACGCATCGTCAGAAACCCACACACCAAATGTGGGCTTGATTGGTCTATAGACGGGCTAAACTTCATCAAAATTTTCTAATTTTTGACCAAAGATTACCCCTCATTGGTAGTCAAGTCTGGCTGGACATTCCTGGATTCGAAGCAAAAAAAAAACAGAATTTCACATTTTCCCGTTTTTTTACTGAAATTTACCCCTCATCGGTACCAAAATGAACAGCGTTCCTCTATGCATCGTTGGGAACTCACATACCGACTTTCTGTTATTTCGGTCCAGTCAGACTGGACTTGATAACATCACTTTTACTTTTTCAGCCGTTGTCGATCCACTGCAGGCTGAAGGCCTCAGCATGATGTGTCCATGCATGAGCTTCTGTCTTGTGCCCGCTGGGACCGACCAAGTCAGATTGGACTTCGCTTGATTACAAGCTGCTATAGCAAAAATATCAAGATGTTACATTTTCCTCATTTTCGACGGAAATTCACCCAACATCGCTAGAAAAATGATTAGCGGTACTCTACGCATCGTCAAAAACTCACACACAAAATTTCAGCTCCAGTCATGCAGGACTTTGCACGATTGCGAGAATTTATCAAAATTCTACAATTTCAAATTTTGATCAAAATTCACCTCTCATCAGTACAAAACTAGATAGCATTTCTTTATGTATCGTTGGACACCAACACACCAAATTTCAGCTTGATCGGTTCAGTCAGGCAGGATTTTTCTTGATTACGAGCTAAGAATACCAACAACTTGAAAATGTCCAGCTATCCCATTTTGGACCAAAATTTACCTCATCATCGCTACAAAAATAAACAGCCTTCCTGTACGTATCGTCAGAAACCCAGACACCAAGTTCCAGTCACACACACATACCCGTAGTCGGTTGAATTCGATTACTGTGCTTCTTTGACATGCTGTTAGTTTACCTTTAAATTACCTGCTGAATGGAGTTTTTATCGTTGACACTTCTTCCCAAGAAAAATACATTTCGTTTTGCAGTATCAATTTTAGACTCATTCCGCGTCATTCATGCCCTTGAATTTAGTGCTTTGCCTCAGATTGTCTGCGTCATGTTTTGAAAAACAGATCAAATTTCCCAGAGAGTACATTCTCGGCCATGTCATAAGGTGTTTTGTTCAGTTTCTGTCAAGTTATTGAATTTTCATGTTATACCGATCATGAGGCATGACGAAAATAAGTACCCAGAAATTTACAGACGTAAGAGATAATCGGCGAAACATTCAGTGGCCGATTCTGAAGATATTCAAAGTAATGAATGTTTTTAAAACACAGATGCACCGGTGGGTGCTTCTTCATGCATATACTTCCATCAAGGTGGAAATAAGTATACCTGATAAACACAACAAATAAGTAGAGGAACATTCTGCGCGCGTGTCAATATTTTGTCAAAAGCAAATAACTATAGTAACTGACACACGTACATGTTATGAACATACCCGGTAATTATATCATCCGGTTCTACGATTCGTCTACGAAAGGAAGAAAGGTAATTGGAGTAAAATCCAACGAACGTTTGCTAATATACTCGGACAGCTAAATGTTCGAATAAATACGGGTAGGTGCGTAGTTTTTTCTCTAACGCAAATCTTCATAGTTTTATGGTAGAGATAGTATATTATACATTAAGAACACAATAAATAATATAAAAAATACCATGTGAATGATATGAAAATAATATTGTAAGTATTCACTTTTTCCCCTCATACTCGTCACACATGGGGACAGAGATGAAGAATGTCCATGTGTGCGATGTGAGTAGATAATTTGATGTAATCGATTCCAAATTCGATGCAACTTACTTGAACGCCGGTTCTTCAAATACATCCTGCTTACGCATTGAAAACATATTATCAGCAACGGAACCACCATCGCCTAATTGTTCAAACACCCTCTATCCCACAAAAACAATACTATAGGGTATCATTGCTTAACCACATTGAATGATAACCAGTAAGCTATCATCACCTTCACAAGCCACTGCGCTGACGATTTATCATCATTTCGAAGCTCTTCAACATTCACCCCTGTCGCATGGCGTCCCTAATACAATTTCAACAGCCATTGGTCGAGCAATCTAGTGAATATTTCTCACGTCACCTCCAGCAGTGTCTGAGGAATGTACTGTGTTTGTTTTTGTTGCTAATTAGAGAGCGGCTGACGAAATGGAATGCTCTGATATTACATAGCCGGACAACCCAAATTAAACGTCATTGGACGGAACAGTGACGGATGATATGTGGCACAATTAGTTACATGTGATAGCAATGACATGCTAACAACGAGAATGCATGGTTACTTTCTGGCTAAGTACAAAAAAGGGCATTTCTTGATTGAGCGCGTTATAAGAAAAGGGGAATTCACAGAATGGGTGAAGCAATTCGTCCAGATGAGCAGTCGGCACTACTCACATTTCTGTAAGATGTAAATGCTACATTAACACTACATTCACTACGTCTTTTTCACTAATATTATGTATTACTATTGGAACATCCGTTTAGGGGTTTTCGTTCTACAAACTTCCAATAGCTATATTGCAATCTCTCAACGGCATTACTCTTGGTAATTGTTTATGTAACACCGTTGTTTTACGTTTGTATTCTATGACACTGAAAATGCTGGATAGGTATAGAAGAATGTTTAAATGAAGTTAGTTTAATTAGCAATTCAAATGATGAGGACGAGAGGAGTAATTATCCATGCCTCAGACGTAGCTACCAAAATATTGTTCACTGCAACACACCAAAAGTCAATGTGTAGTACAAAGGTGCCCATATCTCACATTTACCGGTTGCTGCAAAATCGAACATTCCGACTGAGCACGATATTTTCTCATACGGTCTACGCTACGAACATGCTCTCAAGTTGCCAGCTATTTAGGACCGTATACTAACTATAGTGTGGAATATTGTTCACTGCAACACACAAAAAGTCAATGTGTCGTACAAAGGTGCCCATATCACACATTAACCGGCTGCTTCAAAATCGAACCTTCCGACTGAGCACGATATTTTCTCATACGGTCTACGCTACGAACATGCTCTCAAATTGCCAGCTATTTAGGACCATTATAATCGCATAATACTTAGTGTATACTAACTATAGTGTGGAGGATTGTAACTCACACAGACACATGAACAACCAACGACATAGATTAGTCAATATAATCGCAGGCATCAAGGTTGCGCCTAATCTGTCCATGCCAGGTTAGTCGCATCCTTACAACCGACTGCCTACGATGTACACAAATTATGCAAAATTCTAAGTTAACGCTTATAATATATATTTATATGAGCCGTTACCGTACCTAATTACCGTAAAACGGGAATGATCATAACTGGTTTTTCAGTTCTACGTGATCTGCTCTCCAACAACACTCCCAGTAAATACAATGCGCTCACTGATTCTGCTTTCTGCGTGCCGCAGACTGGCGTCGCCTGGCGTCCCACATGTATTTAGAGTCCTGTCACGTACATGATTTATCCATCATAGACACCCCTGGTTGACGATCTCCTTAACACTATGACTTCGATGTGATATCGGATTATTCATTTTATATACAGGGCAATAGACAGCCGGACAGCAGAGGAACCATCATCAGAATAACAATGATCCCGTTCTTGTAATCACTCATATATAACACCACGGAACCGCTTACTTCCTAAATAAAATTCGCCTCGTCTTTGCTCCGCTTGTTTGATACCAGGAATAACAGTGAAATAGAAGTTTCAACATTGGATTGGAAGTGACATTGCTTGTGGAATTTATTTGCTGCAGATATAATTTTGAATTGAATTTAATAAATTACACATGATATATGAACGTGTTCGGGTTTTAATACTATCAACAATGCCCTCGATGGCTCGGATGTATTGATAGGGTATTCACAAGATCGTAAACAATCATTAATTATTTGGATTTGGTTATTCCATAGTCGATATGAAAAAGATAGAAAAGAAATACCGTAACATACCTAAATCTTATACGGTAATCCACCGATTCAATTTATTTATGTGATCAATACAATATATTAAAGACATATATATATATATATATTAGGCTTGTTTAATTACTCCTACAAGGGATATTCTTTTAATCATCGTCTGAACGGATTCGGGTTTTAATACTGTCAACCCAGTCATCGTTGACTCGGATATATTGACTGTGTATTCACAAGATTGTACCTATACTATAAACTCCCAAGATGAAAGTTTTTTTTATTCAATACATGGAATGAAACTGCCAGTTCATTTAGGAACTTGAGGCGATATGAAAAGCTATATTGTATGATATGATACGTACACGTAATGCTCTTTTTCTACCTGAGGTTGCAGGTCATATTAGCAAACAGTCTGAATTAATTGCGATATTCTTTCAATCATAACATTAATTGACGTCAACATTTGATTGATTTTGCTCCAGGGAAACAACAATACCTCTGGATCAGATCCTTAACTCAATCTTGAATCGATACTGAGTGGACGTTCCTAGAATCACGAATGAAACTGCAAAGTTCATCTATCATTATTTTTCATCATCACATACTAGAACTTACCTGAACGTTTAAATATACATCCGCAGTAATCATGCTAGTACGTCAGCAGCTATTAATCACTTGGTTGGTACACACACGTCAATATCTAAGGAAATAATGTGTTTCACTATTGGCAAACCGCTCAGTGCTACTCGCAGGATCTGTTCAATTAGTAGCCTATATCGTTAACATAGGGTATGAAGTCCTTTTCTCAGAAGTAACTGAGACGAAACTAGAGAACTCCCACTGCAAATCATAGCCCGTGGATTGTTTTGTTGCCGAGGCAAGGAGTAAACGAGGCGACCGATACACTAATTGCGGTGGGCGTCGTTCAAGCCTTAAAGACCATTGCCTTTTGAGGTACTGCGTTCTATCACACGAGTGTGACACCAGTTGATGGCATTGTGAGAAAGAGGGTGGGTGGGGGCTCGGGGGGTGTGAAGGCCATTAATGGACCGTACATCGCATCAGGCTAGCAAAATACAGAAGATAATAGTTACTGACGAAGTTCATTGATAATTGAATCTCAGATCAAGGCTTGCATGACACTAATGTTATTAACAGGAGTTATGACCAGTTTATTTCCAGATTCCAGTTATAGTTTGTTGGCTTCGGTTATGGTTTTCAAACGTACCGGTTCTGTATTGACTTCCTATAATGATGGTCGATCCGGTCCCATTCTTGATGCTTTTCGGTTATGTGCAATAGTAATGTTTTTGCCATCGTCACGAACGTTTTGGTTGAAACTCAGCTCGAGGCGTGCAGTTTCCTGATGTTCTTGGCGGGAGGTATCGATAGTTTTTTTTTTGATACCAGTTACAGTTTGTCGGCTACACGAACAAACCTTTTTGCATTGTTTTGGTATAATCGTGGTCAGACTGGTACTTCTCTCGTTGTCACTTGGGTATTATGTTGGTAATGCTTTTGCTATCTTCACAAACATTTCCATAAATGCTCAGATCGAGGCTTGTATTTTCCTTATCATGGTGTTTTGGGAATAACTGCAGGTAAATCTACATGTATATTGGTCTTCAACAAATGTTGACATCCACGATACAAATTCAGCAGACTATTGATTGATAACAAACCCAATGAAGAGACAAACACGGGCAAATGTATGCATCAATTCATCTCAAAATGTATGGTCACGTAGTACCGAAAACGACTGAAACATGTCTTTTAAGGAGTCACGAATAAACCATAACGACGAAGGGAATTCGATGAACTGAACAAGGACAAGTTTAGACCAATCATAACATTGTTTACACGTGACGCCAATGTATAATTAAAATATTTTGGCGTGAGGTCAACTTTGTCATCAACTGAATTGTTAACAGTCTCGGACCGGCCAAGACCGGTCGAGCTGGTTCTTCCATTGATTGGTCCCATAGTGCGAATGAACAAATAACATCTGTGTTTGTTCACGTTCCTCTACCTAGAATGTTGTCAAAGAGCAGTGTGAGTGCTTACCCATCGGTCATGGTTTATTAAAGCTGGAGATGCCTATGAATACTCCATTATGGGGATAACGTAGCATTGCAACGTATCGATTAAACCTCTAGCGACTTGCATTACTACAAACTACGAGAACCTATCATAACAAACTGGTATAATGGTACTATGTGCATGACTTGACCTGTTTCAAGTGCTGGCGATATACCTTTCACGGTGACCGTGACTTGATATATTGACTATGTACGTGACGCAATCACGGATATCCAAACTTTCAGCTACGTTAGAACCGAAACTATTGCACTACAGTGTACCTGACCTATCGACGAATTATCATAGTAACCAGTCCTACCTATCCAATACCAGTTTGGATCATACAACTGCAAACACGGCAAGCATGGGTGTACATCGCAGGATGGGAGTGGCCGTCCTCCGGGTTACTTCTCCATTATTCATTTCGAGTTCCTATTCATCGGGTTAGCACAGAGGCAACAGTGGTAATAACTTCTCTCGCTGCCTATATCGTGGGGTTCTTCGGTTTAGCTAATAATGAGGTTGATAAAAAAAGTGCCAGTATCGTATAATTTCATGGATATTTGTTGCTGTACTGTTTCATTGTTCTCAAGTTATACCATAGCTGTAGAATGTTATGTTGAACATTCATTTTTGCACATCGATAAAAATAACCCTAAGCTTGAATTTGTCAATATATTTTGAATTCTAAATTACAGTCTTGAAAATTACAGCCGCTGATCCTCGAGAATCGGATAGCGCTCCATAGACAACAGCATTCCCATCTATCCCTCTGATGTGTATGTTTAGCGTTCATCCCACGTATGGGTACGACAAGCTTTGTCCAACGTATTAATGTTACACTTTCTGGGGAAACACTGACTTCTTATTCATTCCTTCGATTTTCTGTTTGATTATCGACAGATGGTAGCCGTTGAAAGCGAAATGGTACGCCTAAATATAAGATGGCATAGAGTAACATCATGAAACACTCTAGATTAGGTGGAATTCAGCGATGTTAGGCTTTACATAATCGATGATGTTGTCATAGTAACATGCAAGTTTGTAACCTTCGTAACGTAGGTGTCTACATATTACATACTAGTTTGTATAATAATATCATCCACAGGCCCAGTGTACAGTAAACAATAATCTAATCAATTATCTAATCAATGTTGAATCCAACATATTGACCCATGTTGAACTCAGCTGACCTATGACTCGATCCCAATACAACAGGAATCCTGTACTCATCGTGGAAAACACACATGCAAGATAATGACGAATAATAGCAGCAGTCACTTCGGTATCACAATCAGTGAGGCGTCAAGGGTGCATAGCATGGCTGATTGCGTTACACATGTTTTTTCTGGGATATGAGTTCTTTAATTAAACAACCACATTTCTCCCTGATGTAACTGGTATAATATTGATATTAACAATTATAATGGAGTGACATTCATACAGTGCAAATTTCATTGACAAAATCTCATCTGATCGCTTTACCGAGACAGAGTAATTAATCCCATGTCTCAACATGAGATATTATCATTATTATTATTTGTTACACCTGCCTCTGCTATTGACGAATAAAACAAAAACGAATCTGACACCATGCCTCAACAAATCATCCCAGAGATGAAGACAGAAGTGATCTAAATCATGATATGTTTCCCAGATGTGCAGGCGAGGCCACATCAATTATATGAACAAACTAAATAGTTCCAGGATGCGGGTGTAGCCTGAAGAAGAATTACACATTGAAAATCTAACGAAAATAGACATACATAACCGATGACAACGTAGATAGAGAAATGATGAGTAGAATTTGATTTCGACATTGAACATTTTAGTTTTCTACACTAGACTAATAATTATTCCTGTTCTTCTCTATATTCGAACTCGTCAACATGCGGCACCAACAAGCAGTAACACCGACAAATGTAACTATACATGTGGAAGCGAGTGAACCGCCCAGGTGTGTATCGCCACATTCCCTCATAATTGGTAGGAAACGAAGGTATTCTACTTATTCCAAGTGTTGCTAAGAAAATGGCAAGAACCATGTCTTCCGGTATCGTTTACTGTTCCAAATTGTTCTGTTTTTTTAATCTGCAGCACCATTGGAGTTCCAACTCGTCTCTCTTCAAACGTTGAACCATCAATTTGTGGTGGGCTACAGTGAGGTATGTACGTATTTAATAAACTGGAGTGTCCACAGGTACTATACGCCTATTCGTTATGTTCAGTATAGGTATCGCTCAGGGTGAGTGAGCTGTAACATCACCAGACTTTACTGAACCGTCTACCTATATATGTATCGTTTACATTAGGTACTGCAGCATCTGCATCCGCCAAGCAATCCGACATTTGCATCCACCTAATTTAATTTTGACAGCACACTTATTTCCTATTAACAATTCTTTCTCTTCCAGTCATGTATATCCCACTTTTCAGGGAATGACATCCAGATAAGATCAAGGGTCATAGCACTGAGGTGTAATTAGAATAGTGTGAAGTTGTTCTCATTATGTTATTCGTTTGTTATTCGTTTCAGCATAACACAAAGATGCGAATTATAAACGACTAGTTATCGTGAAACTAACTAATCCATATCGCCATGCGGTCCTGAATGTGTGATTAATAATTCACTGTCTAGCACGACTGAAGGTAAGAATATTGCCGGATTTCCGGATATGTTTTAGTATCAGCATCTTCAATACCGAAGTCACCCAATCGGCGCTAACAGCCTAAAAAATATGCTCCCACAAATACTTGTCAATATGGCTAATTAGTAATTACAATTACCAGATGACACACCTGTCGACAATATAGAAATGAGGAATTATTCGCTAAACAGTGACAACAAACAGACAGAACATACTCTGAGGAAGCGCAGCAAGCGATGTGTCGACTACAAGATTGTTTCACTCACTGCAGGATACACTCATAGATGATACACTTTGTTGTGGTATGGAGCAGTTTGAGAGTAGGAGATTTTATATATAGTTACTACCTAATGAATAATACACACTGTAAAAAACATCCTGTGAATTTTACGGTAAAAGGACTGGCAGCTGAAATGCCAACTTTAACCTGTAAACTTAATTACATCTCATGACCGTAGAACATTTTACAGGTAACTGTAAAATAGTTAACACCTCAATGTGATTCATTTTACAAGTAAATGTAAATAGAAGAACTACTTAATCCTGTCATGTTAATCCCTTCATTAATTCACCCTCCAACGAAGGCAGACCAGAGAGTTCGGTGTTCAACGTCCGTCCTCTACATTTCTCTCATACGGAGAAAACATTTCAGAGGCATAGGTACTATTTAACATATATCACACACGTCGAACAGTTGTGAACGTTTTAGTTTCGACAACTAGGAAAAAATCGTAGTGAAATCAACTTTATGCTCACTATTTCTTAATCCCACAAGCAATTTGTTATTCAACACTCTAGTTAATGGTCAGCATAATACAGTAATTATACTGTGAAATGAAATACAGTAATCTACTGTTAGAGAATACAGTGTATTGACTGTGAAATGAAAAACAGTTTACTACCGTAAAATATTACAGTCAAATTAACTGTAAAAACTATTTTTTTCAGAGTGCACTGATGAGTTACAAGACGGTGACCACTCGTTAGCGCATGCATGCCTTCTATGTGTAGCGTGTTTAATGTATATGGTATGATGCAATGATAGACTGAGCTCTAAACACCACGCCCCTCTCCACCTTGAATCAGTGACCAGAGCGGCGAAAAAATCATTATGATTAAACTACTTACGGAGCTGAGCTATTACTATAAGTGCCCCTTCAACGAGTTCCATCGTTTAGTTAATGTCTCCTCCAATGTTTTAATTTCTCATTTCCGTGACTGATCGACATGGATACGACTGGTCATCGGTTGTAGGTAATACACAGTATGTAAATTGAAGGCTATTTATGGTCATTCCCACTGACTGTATTCCAGCGCAATTATACTTTATTCTGTTATTCACCAGATCCCCACATATGACACCGTGCGGTCAAGGTGTTTTAGCGATCCAATTCACCTTTGTCTATTATGACAATAACTGATGATGGTGATACGTGAATACTAAAAAGCCACTTCCCGTTTAACAGTAATTAGGAAACGGTTGATATAAAAATATACTACAACGGCTGTGCATCGATAGACGATGACTGTTATGCTGAGAGGAAAGTTTTCGGCAAGCCCGTTGGTGAGCTAAGAGGCCTGCGCGAGAACGGCAGATTCGTCCGCACACCCTGCACACAGGAACAGTTGAAGCAGGACCATGTCCCCTTTCGTGCGCTCGATAGTAGTCCTTCAGTCACTTCTCCTCAATGCTGCTAACTGACTTCGTCGCTGATGCCTCTGTCCACAGCGACTTGCTGCCATGTGTTCGGGTTAATGACTGCATTCTTCATGTGTCGTTTCAGCACATCCTTGAAGCGAAGATTATGCCCTTCCCCCTTTCTCTTTCCTTCAGTGGGCTCTTAAAGACTACTGCTTTGTGGAGTCTTGAGTCGGGCATATGTCGGGAATGGGCAGCTGTGAAACTGTGATAAGCGCCTCCACACTGAATGCCTCGGCTTTTTCCAAAAACCTCAACATCAAAAACCCTGTCCTAGCTATAAATAGCTATCATAAATGTAACCTAAAAATTGGCATGATCTGTTAACTTTGTAGGTAATCGGTTGAGAGGATGCGGCTAACATGGCCTGGGACAGATTAGGTACGACGCTGATCGATTCCAGCGATCAAATTGACGAATTTATGTCGTTGTGTTCGTCTGTGTGAGCCACATATACATTCATCAGGAATGTGAGTAGTGCCTATACAGCTCATCTGGACGGATTGCTTCACCCATGTTGGTGGATTCACTAGTTCTTGCATGAGGCAACTGGCTCAATCAAGAAATGTTATAGTTATTTCGCCACAGATTGACCAGTTTTGTTATTAGTATGTCATTGCTATTTCATGCAACTAATTGTGCTACATATATCCATCACTGTTTCATCTAATTAAATTT
>JAUOBX010028668.1:0-14012 GCA_032360705.1 Eupentacta quinquesemita
CCCATTACCAGGCATGAATTATGTCCCTAACTGACAGTGATTGCTTTCATGGCCTTGTTTCGTCTGAATTGCCATGACTGGCATAGGCCTAGCCTAGGCTGGAGCTGCCATTATCAACGCTATGATTTGTCCAACTCGGATTTCTGTTCCATTGCCAACTTCGTTGGAGCTGCCATTATCAACGCTATGATTTGTCCAACTCAGATTTCCGTTCCATTTCCAACTTCGTTGGCCGTCAGACCTGGAGCATGTTTCTGCCGTAAGCCAACTGAACGGTATCCAGTCGAAACGTACCCTGACCAAAACGTACCCTGACCAAAACGTACCGGTTTTGACCAAAACGTGTATTTGTTTGATTGAAAAAAAGGTAAGTCGAAACGTACCGCTTTGGTAATTTTAGGCAATTAGATATAGGAACAGTTCAGGTAAAACGTACCCGGGTTTGATAACTTAGTTCGATATTGATAGGTGACTTTGTTCAATATTATGTGTAACTCCGCGATTAGCTGAAGAGTCAGATCTGTATTGGAAAGCTAGAAATGTCGGTCCGTAAATTAGCGAGACAGTCGTACACTCGTACTGTACTAGTTATACTGGAAAGCTGACATAGTATGTAGTTATTGTACCACGGAGGATTTGGTAGTTTAATCGTTTTTACAGTTGATGAACGGACTGGGGATTTAGTTATTGTAGCTGAAGAGGTAGAGAATTACGGTGGAATTTGATGGACTAGTGTTTGACTAGTGTTTGATTGGATATCGGCTGGGTAGTTATTGTTATGAAGCAGGACTTTAATGAACCATGAATGGTGAATGATTTAGTTGATTGGTGAGTTGTAGGAGTTAGTGGCCAAGAGCGGGAGTTTTATTGCGTTCGATTTACGCTGTTTGAATAATGATCGATCGCCGAATTGCATGCTGACGATGTGGGCGATATCCGATTGGATAATGTTGAATTGTTTCAATGTAAATATATGTTTTTCATTCCCTTTCACAGATCTGCACCACGACAGAATATCTCTGAAAAATGGTAAAATGAGTGTTCATATCAACGATGGACGGCGTTTACCAATCAAACACCAGTGTTTCGATTTTTCATAGGGGCATATGCCTACAGTCGGTTCAGCATCTGAACATGTTTACAAATTAGAAGTTAAACACTTGTTGTTTGTTCCGACGTCTTTTGTACAGCCTATGTAGTTATTCGTGATGAAATTATGTTTTTAATATGTTATAGCCCTTGTAGTTACTCATGATGGAATAGTAATGTTTTTATTATGTTTAAATTGTAAAAAAACAATCGCGTAATATTATTCATGAAGAAATCAATTTTTGTATATGTTTAAGATGTGAAAATACACAATTGCGTATGAAGGAATGTTTCACATGTTGTCACCGTAGAAGTTAAACACTTGTTGTTTGTTCCGTCGTCTTGTACAGCCTATGTAGTTATTCGTGATGAAATTATGTTTCTAATATGTTATAATACGTCATGTAGTTACTCATGATGGAATAATGTTGTTATTATGTTCGAATTTTGAAGAAAAAAATTGCGTATTACTCATGATTCAATCAATTTTTTGATATGTTTAAAATGTGAAAATACACAATTGCGTATGAATATCAGTTATTCATGTTGTTACAGGCTATATGTCGATATGTACACACCAAGAATAAAATACAAGGAAACCTGACGTTCGATTTTCATTTTTTTCCTCGAAAGGCGCAGCAGTGCTCCAGAAGTATATCGAACAAAGGCTCTGTTATGGAGCTACGTACACTCTATCGATAACACCATACAGCATACTCAACCGATAGCCCCCATCATCACAATTAAGAGCTGTATTAGGCTATCGATCAATTGGCACAATCATATCCAAGCGTTAATCATCCATTGCTGCAAGTGTCACAACATATTTCTCAATCAATGAATGAGAGTACACTCTGGAATTCTACTTGATGGGCGCTCATTGAAGCCCATTCAACCGTTAAATCCACATGAGTCACAATAGCTGTATCGATCAATGGACACAACAATCGGGACTTGACGAGTGGACATATTATGGGACCAGGTAGGTACGTGTTATTTATGTGATCGGGGTTTAAAAATTCTATACATGTATAGTGTTTGCATGACTGCTAAAATGACCAGTAATCAATGGACTGACCAATTATGCGGATTGAATTGTTGTTCAATTTAAAAGTAACCTAATGTTCAGAATTACCTATTGGTAGAGCACCGAATATCAAACCCAGCAACAATCGGACACCTAAAATCATTTCATTGTTATTCAATGTTCTTAAATTAAAACTTCAAAATTGGAATTTCAACTCCCTTATAGCCTACTTACCAAGACGAACCCAGTAAACACAAAACATTATTATAACGTTAATATGTTTTGTCTAATGCTTAAAAACAATTATATTACATATATTTGTTACATATGTTTCATAATGCATCATTCACATACTATAAATATAAATAAAATAGCCTACATTCCTATTTACAATATATGTTTCACAATACATAGCCTACAATACATACAGTTATTGTGTAAATCTAGCCACCCAGGCGCCAACCCTCTCCGGTTGTATTACTGTATTACATGTATACAACCAATAACTTGAACAAGAATAATGCTTGTTCAAGCTTGTTCAATAACCAGAACAAGAATAATGCAAAATGCACTAGAAGAAACCAAGGCAATTATATTATTGTCACTCCATCTTTCAACAAGAAAAGCTACCAGTACTCATT
Organism: Eupentacta quinquesemita; assembly: GCA_032360705.1. Taxonomy (NCBI): domain Eukaryota; kingdom Metazoa; phylum Echinodermata; class Holothuroidea; order Dendrochirotida; family Sclerodactylidae; genus Eupentacta; species Eupentacta quinquesemita. Next base: position 2,758 of record JAUOBX010028668.1, read on the forward strand.
GTATCCCAGGACTATTAGAGAGTGGAACTTGCTTCCTTCTGTTATACGTGAGGCACCTACCATAGATTCATTCAAATCCAGTTTGGCAACTTTTGACTTGGAGAGTCTGTTATCAAAGGCACATTTTACAATTTAATCAGCCATTCTTCCACACTGGCCTGTGCGTGATAACCGCCATCTGGAGGTGTTTGCACAGTATCAAGCAGAAGCAGAAACTTCCCGCCCTACCTCCTATATTACATGACATGATTCCACGGCCGCTTGTTCTCCAATAGTAATGGCATTGCCGTGCCGCCCTACCCCTAACCTATTCACAATATCACAATACATATTATATTTTTCACAATACATACAATACATGTTGAATATATTATTATACAATAGTCGTGTCAATTATGCCGCCCACCCTCCAGGATTGCATTATTGTTTTACAATTATACAACCAGTAACAATTCCCGCCCTACCTCCTATATTACACATGATGACATGATTCCACGGCCACCCGTTCCCCAATAGTAATGATTAACACATTGCCACGCCGCTCTACCCCCTCACCTGTTCACAATACATATTATAATGTTCCACGATACATACAATACATGTTGAATATATTATTATACAATAATCGTGCAAATTATTCCGCCCACCCTCACGGATTGCATTACTGTATTACGTTTATACAACCAGTAACTTCCCACTCGACCTCTTATATTACAGATAATTCCACGGCCTTCTCGTGTCATGAACAAACCCATATTGAATTGTCTTTTCACTATAACATATACTATTCATAGGCTAAACACATCAAATGGAATACAAACATATTATTTTATATTTAAACGTTGTATATATACACAAATGAAAATATCGTGCCCGTTGCCTAGTATTACAGTTACGTTTTCATGAATTTTGGCATTACTGCAGTATCGTCATCTTGTCACTTCTATTACTTCTCAGTAGTAGCCTTCCACCTGTTGAAAAAACAAACAAGAACAATGAACTGCAGTGTATACTTGCGGGAAAACCATTCAGAATTTGATTCATTTTTCCCGACATGCATATACCTAGCGCTACTCGAGAACTAATTGACTTGCGGTAACATATTATATTATATTATATATTATATATTATATATTATATTATATTATATTTTCCAGCCTACATTTCCGATACTTTACATTTCGACTGGTAAGGAATCCAACACTGCGTCTGACAAAAGTGCAACATTGTTCAGTGACTACGTCTTCACTCCACTTAAAAGCTATTTTCAAGCAGTCAGTTGCAAAGCTTCAACTCGAGCAACTGCCCCAATATATTTACATCTGGGCTATGTAACTCCTTCTGGCTTTAACATTACACACAGAATAGTAATTACCAACGTGTTACTCATAGCACTTCATTAGTACTACTATACTACTACAGAACTCGCAGTAGCGGGCCTAACGTTACACTTACAGGGGCCTCAGCTCCCGTCGCCTAAATGTCATACTTGTAACACTACAGTACGTATACTATTACAGTACTACTACCACTACTAGCTAGGCTAGGCCTGAGCCTACCAGTACCACTGCCACTGGTATTAGTTCTGCGAATTTTGGTCAACTCACCATTTTCGTCTGATTTCCTGTTTCTGCCTTCCTCTCTTCGGCCTTGCCAAAAGAGTTCTAGGACGTTTAGGAACTGACATTTCCTGTTGCAGCACCTGCTCCGATATTCTTAGCCTTCTGACGTTAGTCTCACTCGCAAAACGAACGAACTGCAAGAGGCTCGAATCCTAATGAAAACGTGGATGGGTCACTTTTTTCTCCAGCCCAATTCCGGTCGGACAACCTCCGCGCGGTCTGTCAAATGTGACTCATTTAATTTTGTAGCAATTTTAGGAGTATTTCGTAAAAACTCGTTCAGTAATATCACAACAGTGACATTTTTTCCCACATTTTTTTTTCTTTGATAGGATACCATCTTGTGAGGAGACTTGCCAGGAGACCTGTGAATGCCCCGATGGTCAACTACTGGATGGTGACCGCTGTGTCGATGAATCTCAATGTGGATGTCTGCTGGAGGATGGACAATACTAGATCTGTGAGTTTACTAATTAGGAATCGCTCTCTCAACTCACATGTTGTATAGCGCCACCGATTTTCCGCTTCACAAAAATGTAAATTACGTTTTCCACTTTCCATATTCCGCGGTTTCCTGTTCTGAGCTTCCCACTTCCTGTGGAATTCCGTCGATTTAAACACAAATAATTGTTTTTTGCTGGCAGAATGATAATCAGAAAGTCCCCTTCATCGATGCCTCGTTTCGCAATCGCAATATATTTGTATGTGGTGTTTTACCGTATATTACTATATTGGGCCCAATATCGCTAAATCTTGCACACGCAGGGCAGTGGTTGTACACCGGTACACTGGGCCGAGATGTTGAAAAGAGCATCCGAAAGTACTGTGACAGGGGCGCAAAAAATGATGGGAACGGACCTACTAAATCGCCTCTGCCTCTCATTTATTGATTCCCTGCTGGAGGCAAAAGGAATGACGAATGACGAACCGACTCAATTTTTCGTCCGGCCTTTGGGACCTATGAGATTAACAGAGAAAGTTTTCACCGGGAGAGTAAGAACTCCCGAAGAAGCCTTTCGTCAACAGGACAAACATTGGAAACCCTTTGTACACTGTAATGTGATAGGAAAAACCTCAACTAGGCTCATACTTGGTCTGCATTTTACTCATGACCTACTCGGCAAATGATCTCGGTCCTACACCAAGGTCAAAGGTCACCGGAGGAACTTTGTTAACACCGTGGCACTAACTGGACGACGCAAATGTCCACGAAGGTTACAATTTTAAAAATGGCCACTCGAAGAGAATGAACCCTATTGCCCGTGGTATAATAAGAAAATGATAATAATATCAAACGCATAGACTTGACGAGGCAACCTCCACTAAGGCTCATACTCGGTATCAGTTTAGTAATACATACTACCCACATAGGGTCGAAAGTTATCTGAGTTCACTAGGGATGAAAGACTCAGATCCCTGTCTGCCTGTTAACAGGATACTTTCTGAACGCAGAAATGTATATATAAGATTGATACTTGGGTGATTGACTGACGACTTTGGGTCAGGTCAACTGAGCAAATGTCTGAAAACTTTCGAAACATGATAGCTGCTGAAGTTCAAAGATAGTTTCCATAAGTGGTGTGTAGGTAGCTTGGTCATTAGACATAGATGATCCATTTTACCTTGGGTCAGGTCAAGGGTTATCTGAGTTAAACAGAGATGAAAGTGTATTAACTCTGTGAGCCTTACACCTATTGACGGCAGAGTCAACAGTTCCTTTTTTATGGTTTACTTGCCGGACACGGGCACCGATCTCATACAAGTCGACAATGGTGAATACCTGGATACATCACTCTTGTGGTAACCCTCACCAGGTCATGGATCAATTCAAGATATTACAAGGCAATGCCTCTGACCTGCGAAGGAGGTGGTCATTACACGCAGACGGCAACATACAAATCACCTTCTACTCATGGTGAGCAATCGGGATAAACCACTTTGCTCACGGGTGCAACGCGGACTTGAACCGGTAATATCTGGATTACTAGCTCGGCGCTCTAGCCAACCAGGCCACCACGCTCCACAACAGTGATGAGCAGTGGTGATGAATGTGCATCCTGATTGTACTGTACAGATGATTATGATTCGCGTTCCTAAATTCAGCCTCTCCCATCCGTGTCAAGCGTAATAATAATCCATTGGTCGACGTGGCACTCAGCCATCGCTTTCCTTATGGAGGCAGAAAAGAAGTATGTATATCTGACCGCAAAATGACCTCAACTTGAATCGGTAACGAAGATAGCCTAATTCCACCAAGTTGAGCTTAAATCGCATGAATCATGTCAATTTTTCCTCCGATGACCTTGAAATGACATTCATTTAGTTCAGGAACAACCATTTCCCACATCCACTACTTTCCGTTGAAATCCGAAGAAGTTAGGAGAATGGCATGAACTACGTAAATATCACCTCCGGTGCTCTCCCAATAACCACTACGTTTTTCGGGTTCAACTGTATTCCACATTCACCAAGTTTCGTTTGGATCGGACAAACTTCAGATGACTTCGCATGAAACCTGCAAATAGAGGGGAACAGTGATGCTGCAACGCTCACTTCCGAACCCATCCGGAATTTTTTCTCGGAGCGGAGATGTGTACTAAATGTCGGATCAATCGGAAAGAGTGTTAAACAGTTAGAGACGGACACAGCCATAAAACTATAATATCCCCCGACACCGCACATGTGGCGGGGATATATGGAACTGACCATTGTAGTTTCTGACTACAGTTCAGTTTTTGATTCCTTGTAAAAGGGATCCTTGCAGTCGTCATTGTATATGTGTATGTTAACCCTGCACTCTTCGCTCGTAACGGGACGAACTTCAAGACCACGGATGTCATCAACTTCATAGTCGGCACGTAGCTTCGGCATATGGAGTCGACGTGCCCTGATGTTTTCTCGTCTGTCTGAGTCACCTGAGGTCGGTCAGATGCCAAAATCCAAAATGTTGAAAAAATAAATAACCCCTGGAGGCAGGGTCACACATGGATGATTATCAGGGAGTAGTTGTGCGTTAAAGAAATAACATCAATTCGATCCAAGTTCAGTGAAAGTCACATAGGGTTGAACGACCGCCAAAACTGCAAACACCAGTTTTAAACTGGGCTGAGCAGCTCAAACAGTCACCATGTCTCTCCGTTCGTCCGTTAGTTCGTCCGCCCGTTCGTCACGTTCGCGAATAACTTTGAAACCGTACATACAATCGACACGAAATTTGGCCCCATGTCCGCCCGTCAGAGATGTCGGGTGAGTTCGAATTGGGGCGTCGCTATTTTCTTACGCAACTGATTTTATAGCGCATTTACGTGTTTCGGAATGTGGCGATCGTTTTGAGACCAACTTTCTTCCGCGCCCCATTACCCCACTCAGCAGCCATTTAGGATTGTTGGCGTAACTGATTCCATCGCAGAATAAAGACCTGTGTACATAGGATACGATCCGTTTCATTACGTCACGACAGGTTTTATTCCTGTACGGCTGACGGATGCCACGAAGAAACACGCTCGTCCGGACAAGGTCCATCTTTTCATACCAATCAAATGCTACTGGAGAAAGAAGTCGACCATTGGCAATCGTTTGGGAATGGTTGAATCTATTTTTTTGTTTCATATATCGCATCAGTGGCCAAAGTAGGTATGAGTTTACATCAAATTTGAATATTTTCGTCTGCAGAAATACATGTCTGGACAATTTTATTCAGGCAATTCAAGAGTGGCAGGTTATGCATGTAGTTTGATAAGCCGAATGATCGATTACACGAGGTTCGTTTTTTGCACAACACACAACTACTCACAATTATTCAAAATAGCAGACTCTAGCAGTGATGACGACATCGCAATCGCCAATCTTGTTGTCCACAGGATGGTCATGGGTCCACGAAAAGGGAGGGTCTCCGGTAATACTGTGCACATGACATCTCTAATGACCTCAAGTTACATCAATGGATTCTGAACTAGCGCGGAAAGAAACGTGATTCTTCTCTACTATATGGGTAACATATCTTCCGAATATGAATTCCACGGACCCTCGCGTCCTGGAGTTTCCATGTTCACAAGCATATTACCTCTGATATCTGGTGACCTCAAACGACCTTGAAATGGTACTTCAAACACTGTTTTTCTCCTTCACATAAGTACTGATGACCAATCAACTAATTGTTTCGAGACCAACCTGTAATTTTGCCCATTGCGACCACACCCGGCAGCCATTCCAAATTTCCCGACATATCCTATTTCACTGCAGATTCACTCGTGCCGGAATGTGGCGATCGTTTCGAAACAAACTTGTTCCGCCTAATACGACACCACCCGACAGCCATTCTGATTTTTTCGACGCAACTGATTTCAGCGCATGTATATTAACGTGTTTTGGAAAGTGGCAATCGTTTCCAGACCAACTTTTTCCGCACTATACGACCACACTTGGCGGCCACTTGGAAATGTCCCGATGCGTTTCGGAACGAGACGATCGTTTCGATATCAATTTTCTCGCCACATACGAATACACTCAGCGGTTGTTTTGAAACTCCACACACATTTTTGCCCGCAGCTACCAAGGCGTTTATGATTGCGTTTGTTCCTCAAAATATATTATAACATTCAGGGAACAACATGGGATTGGTCTCCTTGGGCGACGCCACTGATGGAAGGGGATTGGAACAGTCCTAGTCCCATATCTGAACAAGTTTTTTTTTTAGGAAAGTCGTTTCAACGCACTTTTATTCAGTGCAGAACACACGTTGGCTGATGTTAGTGGACTGTTGTTAGGTTTACTCTGTCTGTAATTATTTGTACCCCTGGATACACCCCTGGAACACAATACCACGTAAAATAGTAGGAGCGTTCATACACAGTATCATCGTTTTAGCTCACTTTATGGTTTTCGTTCATTTAAATATTTACTCTAAGGCATCATCATATTACCAATCAGGAAAGATTCTGTTTGTTTATTTTCATATATAGTCGCTATTGTTATTGAATGGAAGATACTATCCAATCACGGTTACAATTTCTGTACTACTGATAGTGTCACTAGGAATTATACATACCCGTTATGCACACAATATGTTCACTGATGTGTATAATCAGGTGACAAAACTGTGAATAGGCGACCCTCGAAGGTATAACCCAACAGCAACACGGTAGCATACTGTATGCTCGTAGTCGTACCCGAACTCCCGGCCTTACTGCACACTGGCAGGTGAACCAGCGTTCTAAATACTGGCTGATAGTAAAGTCTAACTTGAGGCTCACTTAGACGATCATGTCGAATCCTATTGGGTTTGAGGGTGTCGATTCTGCTGCGAACGGTAAGTTGATACACATTATCCATAAGCCTGAGGCGGATCGAAAAAACAAGGGCAGTAAGTCATGCAGTCCATTTTGGCTAGGCCTCACAATCATAGTAAAACTAACACTAAGAGTAACAGTAACACATCGGGAAACATCGAATCTCGCACATCGGGAACATCGGGCCTTGGGAACATTGAACCCCGTGAACATTGACATAGCCCTACATACATGTACCAGTGCAGGTGTACACCGACCCACACCATACCACTGTCGTTGTGGGTGTGGTGACCGAGTGCTGGTGTCTGTGATTGTGTTGCATTTGCCAGTGTCGGGATACCGCACTGATATGTATTTTCTTCTGTGGGACTATCAGCAATACGATTGTGTTGTTGTATTGTGTGATTCGACAGTTGCCACTTGCCACAAACCTACTGTGTGTGCAAAATATGATGATCCCAAGTACATAGTCCTCATACAAAATACTAACAATTTGTGAAACCTCAGTCTAAGGGTACAGTAGACTTGTATATCTCCTGATAATAAAAAAGTGTTTAAGGTCACACAATGAACTATGTTATCAGAAATTGTACAGAGATTGAATATTTAGTACAATAAATTACATCCATGGGAATTCCTTTAAATAAATGTAAAATAACACAGTCATGTGTACAAATTGTCCCCAGGCATCGACACGCATGAATATGTGGGTGGCAAAATGTCCTGCCCCATTTACTGAAAATGTATGTAGGAGTCGGTCTAGTTATACCATGTGGCATCAATAGGCCAGTGCACGGTTATCAATGCGCATGCGCACAACAGCAAAACATAATAAAACGTTCGGGAACAAACGAAATTTTAGACATAGACTTATTGTTACGGGGAATGTTTAAATTGCCATCACTCGTTGGAAATTATTCAAATTCTCCCAAACTTTGACTATGTTATTTTCCTCAAGTGTGTGGGAAATAATAGTGATGTTTCATGGTCAAAGTATCCATAAACTCTTCAGAGGAGTTTCGAAAGGTCGTCCTGTCGCCGAATGAACGATATATCCAATGCCTCATACACTGTTCGTGCAGTCTGGTCCCCGCACGCTCCCGAGTGATCTTCGACATAAATCTTTAGCTACCACGGTTTATGCAACAGTTAACAGGCATACCGTATTTTCGCAAAGATGTTCCATTTTGTTATTACTAAGCCATTGTCGATCATTTTTGAAAACACCCACAGTTTTTCCATTACATAGCATTTTAGGTGTTTTGCCCCTCTGTCGTTTGCTTTCAATAGCAGCCAGTGTGAATAATGCCTTCAACAATGGTATCACGTAAAGGTTGCCATGATGATTCTTGTAGCGGTAATATTTTTGCCAGTGTTATCAATATGCCTACCTCATTGTACCAATATTGCTTTTGATAACACTGTAAGCTGTTATGCTGCTTCAGTATTAGTTTCAAGCCCCATTGCTCAGGGCACCCTGTATACAATATACACAATGAGTCAGGGCTTCAGTGTGTTCCCAGTAGGCTACAAGACGATTCGGTAGTCCTTGCGAAAATGCCACCGGAATCTTGAATTGGTTACCTTCAGGTTGAACGAACTTTCTCATAATTATTATCATTACACGAGTACTTATAAAGCGCATAATCCCGGAGCTCAATGCGCTGAACAGAAACGAAAAATAATAGCCAAATACAATTCTCAACCATGAACATGCTCGAAAGTATTTAGAGTACATGCATGCTTGCCGGATGCTTGACCACAATCTGTTCCACATATCAGGAGCGGTGTGAGTGAAGGCCATGTTCCCGATCCTCTTTCTAGTCACTATTTTTTTCGGGTGACCATAACTCGATAACGCAATATGCCATGAACTCGGGGTATGGCTCATTGGATCCTGCGTGCCGAGTTGCTTCATACATGACCGACTTGGATATTTACTACTCGATTTTTGGTGCAAATCTAGAGAAGTCCAATGTTAACGGAATTGTCTTCAATCAATGACGTCATCGCCCAGTATAGCGTTTTTACTCATTTGGCGAGATGTTCTCACCGGACAACCCACTTCGATGGCCGGTTTCTCCACAATGGTTCACCCGATTCCTACGGGAAAGGTATCGATGAGTAGCTGAGAAATTACTCTATAATGTATCAAAAATAAAAAGCTCCATTTCATGAGGCCTTTAACACCATCGGCCAACGTATGTTCCCGAACAGATCCTAGCCCAGACATTCACGAGAAAGACAGAAGGCCTAATGTTAGACCCGTCATGCCATTAGTGGAGTAACGGGTGAGACTCCAACAAACTCTCGCGGTCTCGCTTTACTCGCCATCTTGCACATCGTTTATCACATCCACCCCAGCTTGTCTGGATCCGGGCCTTCTGTACATCATACCCAGTTACCCACTCAAAACGAATGTCATTCATTGTTATACTAGTTGATTCACAAGTTTTCAAGTCAGAAAAGGAAGTTCCGCAAACATAATCAAATACCAACAAACCTACTCCTACAATACTATAGGTATGACTCTGACTTTGTGAGACTATTTTTAGCAGAATTCGAGTTTAGACTGCTTTGGTTTCACTGATGTTATTTTCCCACCATACTACCCCGCCGGGCTGCTATTTTGAATTTTAGACCGATTTTTTATTTTTATGAAATGAAACGAGATGACTCCCAGTCCCAATGGACTCACAAACATAATCACCTGTCGCAAAAACACTACATTCCGGCCAGTGGTTTGTGTTGCGGTTGATGAAAAAACAACTGATAGAAACTGGGCGTGACACTAAACATGACTGTCGCATTGCTCTGAGCTATGACCAATATTTCATTTTTCCGTAATTTTTTGTAATATTGGGACAATCTAGAGGCTTAGTGATTTCTTGACTGCATTGACCTCTGATGACATTGAAAATAGGGATCATGTTCTATATTTTATGGGGAACTCACAACACAATAGGCTTCTTTGAAGGAAGCAACATACTAAATGTCAGCCTAACCAGAACAAGCATCAGAGACATGCTTCTAGGATATCCAAGCTATGACCACTGTTGACCTCAGATAGATGACCCATGACCTGACCCTAAAACAAAAGGGATAATATACTCATCGTGGGAAACCGATATGTTACCAAGCTCGATCCATCCAAGTGGAGTCGAGTTATCGTATAAACAAGCTAACATTGGCCAAAATATTGATTTTCCACAATATTCCATGTCTATGACTCACGGTCCACATTAAAAACAATGGGGTTCCCGTACTTCCCATAACAAAGCTACTAGCAAATTAAAGGTCGGACCAAGCATTCTGGACTCATGCTGTTAACAAGATGTTCACACGTTGACTTCTGTTGACCTCAGATGACCTTTGACCTGACCCCAAAACGATAGGGACCATGAACTCATCACGGGGAACCCACATACCAAGTATGAGCTTGATCCATCAAGCTAAAATTGGCCAAAATATCGACTTTTCAGGATTGTCTATGTTTCGTCAAAATATACCCCCGCTGTACACTAGAAACGATAGGTTTCTTGTACTCTCCATAACACAGCTCTGACCTGACCCCTAAACAATGGGGATCATTTACTCAATTTGAAGAACCCATATACGAAGTATGAGCTTGATCCATCCAAGTGGGGTTAAGCTATCGTGTTAATGAACCGGGCGTCACGTATACAGACAGACACACACCCACGCACACACACACAAACAAACACACATACTGTGATGAGTGCATAGATTCCTCCGACTTCGTCAAGGAATGAAAAGCCTGTAAGTTTGCCACTACAGTATTAGATTACCAAGCGCACACTTAGGCCTGAATATATTCTCGCATGGGGTGTATATTACGGATTCACTACAATCCATTCCACAGTGAGTAGTGTACTGTGCTGCCCGCTATATAGTGTATATACCGTTCAGCGAACTGCCAGTAGGATATGCTTCGCTGATTCTGTGAAGCTATTAGCAAATTCCAATTCTTTGTGACTGTATGAGTCAGTCATATTGTTCTGTGTCTGTTTGGAAAAAAATCATGGCCCTAACAATTAGTCTTTCAGTCTCTGAAAAACGGGACAGTTTGTTCCCTCTTCTGTCTTTTTGTTGCCCCCATAATGCATCCATTTCGAAGAGGTCAAATGTGCGTAATTCTACGATTTTGCGAACTTTGTCAGATTTGACTGAAACTTGGTGACTGTGGACCATAGTTGGTCATTAACAACATTTAGGTCATCTAACCGTCTAAAGCCCCGGTCACACTACAACGATATCGTTATCGGATTGCTACACGATTTCTTGATTTTCGGCCGACTACCAAGGAATGCGGTAATGAGGTTCA
>JAUOBX010028779.1:0-14012 GCA_032360705.1 Eupentacta quinquesemita
TGAAACCATTTCCCAAGTGATCACATGTGTCATTTCTCTCTCACGATCGCGCACACGGGGCGCTGATCGCCGAGAGCGAATTATTGGTGGACTAAAATGAAAACGCGAATAACTTTCATGAATTCATAGCAACCTACTATCGTTTCGAGGTTTCCAGTGATCGCATGTGTATTTATGTCTGTGGGCGTGCCCTTTCACAACTGCGCAGGCGGAGCGCTGATGAATCCGAGAGCGACTCATCATTGCACCAGTGTGCACTCGTAATCATCTAACTAGAAATTCCGAGAATTTACCGTACTGCAGCTGGGGGACGCCACGATTCACTTGTGTAGTTTTTCGCTCGTGGGCGTCTCCTATCACAGGTGCACGCTCGGAGGACCGATTCCGCCAAGAGCGACTCAGCATTAGACCATAGTGTGGATGCAAACAACGGATTGGTAATTCCGGGAACTAACAGTGGTTCTGGAGTAACCAGTGAGATTACAACAACCCAGAACCAGACTGCCCTGGGGTATAATAATATTGTTATGATCACAGAGCACAAGTTCAGTAGAATTGGATTACCCTTGATTTTCAGGTAAAGTTTGACATCTTGCATGTTACAGGTTACGAATATGGATGCCAACAAAAATACCAATGGTAATTAGAAGAGCAAGCTACTTCGGGAAACGCCTACCAATTACTGAGGACTAGCAACAAAAGCTTGGATGCATGGAAGTGGACGCTCCTGGTCCCGAAACTGTCCACAACCCTTCCTCGGTCGCGTCGGCACTAGGTCCCTGACGGGTCATTACCCCCTACCCTCTCTTCACAGAGCAGAACTGATTGTGATCGCAAGATGGGCAACCCTGCAGCTCTCATTGCCTCCTATAGTTCCAACTTCCATGGTAGTATGTAAGTGCATTGCAAACGAAGTGAATTAGGAGTGTTCTCTTGTTCCAACTCGGATTTGTTTGCAGCAAAGATGTCTGATGCAATCGATGTGGGAAACGGGTAAATCAGCGGAGACCTAAAACCAAACTGCATTAAGATCCTCTCTTCGCAAGCAACTCTGCAACTAGGCGCGGAGTTTCATGGAGACATTCAATACATCAAATATCATTCTGCAGCTGTTCGATAAGACTGACGCTATAATCCAGACCTTACCACAACTGACTGTCAATGCGACGCAGCCCAATCTAATCACCATCCGTAACATGACGACCAAGGATATTGACAAGTTCTGATACCGTACTTCACTTCGATCAGTCGCAGACAGCAGATCTCTTGCAGATGTGACATATCACATTAGGATCGCTGTGTACAAATCAGCGCTCCTGATCAAGTGTATATTCCTATAGCTGCGAGACCGCATACCGTCACCACATCTGAGAACTCGAGTAGTTTAACCAACGTTGTAATGTTTGCAACAGATCTGGAAAATCGAATGGCAGAGTGTTTAACCTAACCTACTGGTGAAGTGTGGTCTCACAAGAATCGAGTACTCTGATCGAGCAAGTGCCAGTTGACATGAACAGGATATATTGTATGCATGACCGATGACAGAATTCCTAGGGTGATACAAAACAAGGGGATCCGTGTCCATTCTCATCTCAAAACTTCCGAGGCAGAACTTGAATAGTGGATCGGAGCTCGGGAAGGCTACCGCTAGAATGGGACTAACGTGTGTGAGCGGGTAAATAGCCTATTTTGTTTTAGAGTCTGCATGCATGCCATGCCTAACACCTGGCGAAAGTCAAATGAAGAACACGCATAATAATGCTTCATTTAGGGAGGAGGATGATTCCCGCATTATTGACCGTACTGTGGTTTTCAGCATGATCACAACTTGGAACGAACCTTCATAGCCTTACTTTCATCGAAGAGGATCACACCTATAAGTAGAAGGTGGGCACTAGTCACCTGGGTACGGCAGCATATTATCGAATACCTGTTATTTTTGGTAATTTTGTTGGCATTCATTTTTGTAACCAGTAGTTAAGGCGATTTGAGGTCACATCTGCGTCCTGATTTTGACCATGTTCTCGAATCTCTAGCCAGGGCCACCTTGGTTCTGGGTTGTTATAATCTCCCTTGGAACTTATGAACCGCTGTAAGAGTGTAAGTGCCAGAAATTACCGATCAGTTGTTTGCGTCTACAGTATGGTCTAACGCTGAGTCACTCTCGGAGCAATTTGCTATCAAAGTGCGCACCTGGGATGGGGGACGCTCATGAGCGAAACACTACACAAGTGATTCGTGGCGACATTCCAACTGCAGTACGGTAGATTCCCGGAATTTTAATCAGGTGCACACTTGGATGGCAAATTGCTCCGAGAGTAAGCTGTGTTTCCACGAGGCGGACGCGGGCGCGGGCGCAGACGCGGCAGATAAAAAAATCGCTCACTTTTGTTTTCAATGTAACCGTTTCCACGAGGCGGGCGCGGACGCGTGCGCGGACGCAAACGCGATGTAGCGATTCTTCCCGCCGCCCGCGAGTGTCCGCGTGGTATTGCGCAATCATTTTCGAGAATTTCCCTGTTATCAGGCGACCTTGTAGACGTTGTAGTAATGCAAAGTACACTGAAAAATAGGATAATCGTGGTTGAGCATTGGCTGTTTTATTTGAACACTAACGTAGTTGAATGCCTGATATGTCATGTGTCAAGTGTTTACATCCCGAACACAAGTGCATGCCTATAACCATACTTGGAGAGCAAGATAAGGGAGAGGGGCAGTAAGTAGCTGATAGGCATCAATTCACACAGAGCATTCACCATTTGAACACCAGTGCTAAACATTTGACCAGAGGCGTTCGAACACCACTCACACGTCCGGTGCTCATATATGAAACATCGGTGTTCACTCGAGTTATAAACACTAGGAATGAAAACCCGAACACCTATTGGGCGTCAGCGTTCGAATGCAGCGAGTATTCAAATGGGCATCTACAAAAACACAGAGCAAGACCGTGTGTTTAAACAGGCGTCCAACGTCTCAGAATAATAACATATAGCGTTCGGAATATTATTTACGTGTTCTACCGATATACACAGTGTTCAGGTTACCTACACTGTATAAAAGTGTTTAGAGAGTGAGGTTGAACAGGTGTTTAGCAACGTTATGTTCAAAATATGGATGGAATGTGTTTTGAAAATTGAAATTGACCCAGAGTGTCCAACATCTGAACATGTTCACAAACTGGATAAATGTGCTTAGATGATAGTTTAAACTCCAAACACAGTTTTTACAGTGTACAGTCAACGGCTCAACATATGTTCCCGCCTCCGCGCCCGCGTCCGCGTCCGCCTCGTGGAAACAGATCACCCGCGCCCGCGCCCGCCTCCGCGTCCGCCTCGTGGAAACACAGCTTTAGATGGATGGATCCATCAGCGCTCCGCCTGCGCAGTTGTGAAAGGGCACACCCACGAACATAAACACACATAGGGTCATTGCCATGATTCGCTCTCGACGTTCAGCGCTCCGCGTGCGCGATTGGGGTAGGGCACGCCATCGAGCGAGGAATTACACATGTGATCACTTGAAGATTATTTTCCGGTAATGGCGGCACTAATTTGCATACAAATTTCACGTGGTATATTTTGCAGAAATGTTAACATAGCTAATCGCTTTCCACGCATCAATTTTACCCTAATAGTGACAATTAAAAGTAGATTTCCAGGGCGTGCACAGTGACTCTCTTTCCCGACTAGACAAAACCATTCTTCCCGAAAAGTATAGAAAATATAACACAACGATGTTCATTTGACCGAGTTTAACAGTGTGGTTTTTTTTATCGTTGTAGAATGAATGAATGATTCTCTGCAAACAAACTATCCTTAAATATTCACAAAACTTATTTCACGGTTTTCAGTGCATTTAACAATGTGTATAACTATGACATTAAAATGAATCATAAGTAAATTGTAAAAGCAGACAGTATTAATTTCTTGGGTGTTTTCATAGACTCTCGTCTTTCCTGGAATGACCACGTTAGCTATATTTCTTCACAAATGGCAAAAGGTATTGGTGTTTTGTCAAGACTAAAATATATTTCGCATCGAAACATCATGAGAATAATTTACATGAGCCTAGTGCAGCCCTACCTTACTTACTGCCCCACTGCTTGGTCAGGAGCGGGTAAAGGTGACCTACATAAATTCCAGGTCCTACAAAATCGTGCCATTCGTGCAAATGTCAAGGCTGATTTCCGAGCAAGCACCTCACCACTATATATATATGCTCAGCTAAATACTCTTAGAGTCTCTGACATCATCTCCCTCAGTAGCCTACTGGCGTTTTCACATACAGGAGTCAAAATAGCCTATTACCATCGAAGTTCAACACATTTTATAGGCTCAACCAATCCGTATATCATCACAATACCAGACATGCTGAAGATATTCGCATTTGCACAATAAACTCTTCCCATCACAAGACGAGCCTCCAATATAGATCAACCCCGATATGAATAATTTACCACCAAATCTAAAATCCTGCAAAACTATATATCTGTTTCGTGAACATGTCACTAAATATTTAAATAGATTGTATTGATTCACAATATTCCTAATATCTGCAGTGGAATTTATGTTATATATTTTGATGGGATACGGTTTGGATTGGGGTTTCTTCTTTCCTTTTGGTTCATGGTGTGGGGGTGGGATGAGGGGGAGAAGGTTCTGTTACTTAGTAAATTAGGTTCTCACTACCACATGGGAGTGGCCTACAGTTTTCTGATAAGCCCTCGAGGGTTTCCAGGCCACTTCCTTCCACATATGCACTTCCCTCCAGGTTATAATATGTGATTTATTGTACTATAATGTAAATATGTGGAGAAACAAATAAATGAATGAATGAATTAAAGTGGATGTAGATGGGAAAGGTCACTATCATGAATTATTCTGATTCACAGGTGACAGTTTAGTCTCGTGTGAGGCCATCATGACCATTGGATCATGCCTTACAATATTAGATAGTCATATATACTGATATCATCAATGTTGAGATGAAGGTCTTCAGCAATTAGAACATGTTCCCTGTTGTGCCATGCCTCAGTGGTGGATTGTCTGTATGATCGTTAGTAGTGGTCTGTGAATAATCGATATTCTTGAACGTTATAACGACTGAGATATGATACGGATGTATTCGAACAAGGCGTACTGCATATCTCTGACGTCAATAGTGCCTCGTAACAACATGCTGGTAACCAACTTCCTGCTCGATCCACACCTATCATGCAGGTGATAGTCATGTAGTGTCAGGAATCGGTATTTCATCAAGGTAGTCGAAAAACATCGCCATAGTGTAATTCATTTCGTCTTTAATCACGAATGCAAATACGAGATTTGTTCAGATCATAACGTATGATTTCGGGAGCTGTCGTGGTAGTTACGAAGAATTATCCCCATCAATACGATTTACAATATAGAAACAGTGAAAATGTAACTATACTATACCAACTCATCATGCCACAAACTCACCCAACTACGAGAAGTGTCTTCCTGTGTTTCGAGCAGTGTCTCCGTAACAGCATATATTGTATACATCTCCACAGGTGGCTGGAATTGGGATGCGTATGGGTGTTCAGGTTTTCCAAGTTTTGTGTTTTTTACTGTCTGAGAAGGAGGGGATCTTTTCGCTGAGAAAGGATCTATCTTCCATCTGTGGGGCTTCATTCTTAGACAAGTAGGGTAACTTCTGGTTAAATAGGTTGTTAAACTAAATTCGCTGGGGGTATAAATTTCCAGTTCCACCACGCACGGGGTTGTTAGTAGTAGTCCAGGCAATGGGAGGCTGTGCGAGGATATGATTGGCGATCATTTACATGTGACCAGTCTTGTTTCTTGTGTTATTGTTCGAGATATCAGCCGACGACGATAAGACAAACATGAAAAGCAGAAAAAGGTCACATATCGTTTGCCATATTTATTAGGCATGTGAGATACAACAGAATGTTTCACATTCACTCATTTCACCTAATCCTTTCTCTAGGCACCGCTTCCGAAAAGCATCCGAGTACTCAAAACTAAAAGGCATTCACAGTCCCTACCCGCACGCTTTCGAATCGCAAATAAATATCACACACAAATGTTGTCCATACACATTCTTCAGTGTACCGTCTCTTAATTTGATGAGTATACACTTTACTAACATACTGCCTTCATTAGGACCATATCCCAGAAAAATATTGGTGTATCGCGTAAGAATTCGTTTTTTAGTTTGTGGAAATTTAGTATAGAAATAGAATGTTGCTACCAGTGATAATAGCAGATGAAACCAACACATATGAACAACGATGATTTTGTTTCACATGATACAACTCACAATATATATCACACATAGCCTACTATTTTGTAATAATCAGTAGCTATACGTGACGCTCCCGGACCAACCAGACATATTTTAGTTGACCCAACTGTTATTCTCAGATCATCTTATTGATATTGGGACTATATTACTTTTTCATATTAGGAAGAACTAACAAGAATGTGTTGCTGTGTATGCCTGAAGTTCTTCCATCATAACCATCACATAATACTTGGATCAAACATGACAGTGGGGTCGAGAGTAAGATGAACATTTCAAGCTACAAGTTGGCCTCCGGAATATCTGATAGCTAATTAATTTCGACGTCCAACAACAGCAATATTCCCTATTTCGCCGAGTGAACGTTTTATTTACAGAATTCAGTTTCACAATACAGCCTGCTATGTAGATTGTAACCACTCCCAACCTGGTCCCAGAGACCACTTTGTTTCACCCCATCTGACGGCAGTTCAGTGAACCACAGGCTCCGATAACTCCCTCAGATCTCAGATGAGCGATAGATGTTCTACCCTGACAATTCCGTTATCACCATGTCTATCAATTTCGGGTAGAGGCTGAATTTTCTGCTGAACTGTAGAAGTTTGTCCCGAATAAGACATAGTTTGTCAATGTTCAAAGCCCGATTGGTAGGGCGCGTACGTCGAGACAGAGATGCGTGGCTCGAAGCCCGTATATATGATAACTCAGATGACCGGTCAGATAAACTGACTTCATCAGTAGCCGGCAGTCGCATCCTTGATCCAGTCATAAAACTTGGCTACGTTGGTATAAACACCTGGATATCCATCCTGCGCACACCTATACCCCCACGACGTGATGCCAGTCAGAATGAAGTTTAACTGCTTCCCACGACAGACGAGAGGTCCACCTGAGTCGCCCTGTAAGATGAGAACGTCAAGTATATTGTCCCATATATATATATATAGAAGCAGGTCTATTATAAGTGTATATATATATATAAATATATATATATATAGGCAATGACTCACACTCCCCAATGCAGAGATTTCCGAGGCCGATGGTAGTTTGAGTCCCAAGTTCTGGCACCTTGCTTTTTTGATCGAGGGAAAGAACTCCGATGAAAACTTGGTTCGGACGAGATTCGAACCCGTTGCCCCGTGCTTGCGTGCACACCGCCTTGCCTGCCAAAATCTCTGCATTTGGGGAGTCTGAGTTTTCACCTGTATTAGATGGGCCGATTCGCCAATTACGGCGTTCATTATATTCACCTCCTCTTGCGACTAAATAGCTTTGCATTATTCAGATATACACACAAGACTTGGGAGCGATATGGAAATTCAGCTTGTCGATCATGTTCTTTAGAGGTTGGATATTCCATGTTAAGTAAAACACATTCCGGTAAAGCCCGTTCCAGGTACATGCGGGGGAGCGAAGCGATAATGGGCAAGAACGGTGCAACACTGATGCCAACGCAAAGAAAGTGACAGAAGGACGCGGAGCGAGTGCTGCAAAGCATGTACATCCCCCAAGGTTCGGTAAAACACTGAACATGAGAATGACGGAGGGTTAGGACACTGATGTGCGACGGAGTGACGAATAGCCTTTCTCTGAATTCGTGAAGGTCAATGTCTGAGAGATCATGGCGGGACGCCCTAACTATGACAACCATAGTCTACAAAGACGGGAATTCGAGCTTTATGGAGCTTTCTAGAACGGAACGAGAGGCCCAAGTTTCTGGAAGCATTGATGGCTATTGACTCGATATGGAAGCTCCAATACGATCAATAAATAATTCCGATCCTGGGGCCGTGGGAAGCTGGGAAAATTGTGAATTGTGGTATCATCTGCAATGAAATGGATACTATAAGTGGTTAAACTAAAGAGATCATTCGTGAAGATGAAAAATAATTAATGAGGAAAAACACACGAATTGATGGAACATCAGTATTGACAGGAAATGTCTCATTGAATGTATCACCCTGCCGCACATGAATAGTGTGTGAGTTACTGGTTCCCCAAAGGTGCAGCAACATACAGCGAAACACATCACAAGTTAGCCCGCAGAGTCCCTATCTGGGCTACGCCTGGGGGGAGCAAGTCGATCGAGATAAAGTACTTCGCCCAAGGATGAAACGTGGACTCGATCGAACATATAACTTCTTGATGACGAGCTCGACGCTTTAGCCAGTTAACCAACTAGGCTACTACGCTCTCAAAATGAAATGCCATCAGAACGAGTAGTCTTCTCGATTTCAAATCTACTCCTTGTCAATGACTGACAATACAAGTGGCAAAAGTAACATTAGAAGTGACTACATGGAAACTAAGAAAAAACGAAGGAGGTTGATGGTGGGCATCGTTAGTAGATGTTGTCAGGGAGTGAGTTCGATAGCCACGGCACCTTTGGGCAGAGTAGTCAGGTGAAAATTGATATGCCGGAGAACTGAATTTGTAACGACCAGACGGTTATGAGTATCAGACAGAGCATTTATATTATGAACTACGGTGTACTGACTGGTTGAAGAAGTTCTTATTAGAATGATGCGGATGGCCGGTTTGTTATAACTCTAAATATAATTATGGAGTTCTAATTATGCCTTCATGATTGGTGTGACTATAGTATTGACAGCGACGTGGTTGGTGAAGACGTCAGCACTGGTATTGCTATGAAGAACGTGATGAATTATTACCCTGCACGTGTCTCTGTTGTTGTTAGGGCTGCTTGCGCAGATCATATTATTGGTGATGGCCATACGTTCGTAGTATTCAGTGGATGTCTGACAATATTCTTGGTTCATGTAAGAAACGCTTGCTGCTTGGATTGTATCTGATGATGTGGGGGACGATTCTGGAAAAGAACAGTAAAGCGGATGTCAAAGTCATTCAGGTTCTCATTGAACTGAATATCCGGAATATCAAGCTATGAAGTTCTGGAGGCTGGCAATTACCTGATATCCCACAGAAGGTATAATTCTGGGACAATTTAAACAATCGTGATATTCCAATCGCAATTACCATTAGTACCTTCAGGTCATTAAATATCAGGGCGATTGTGCTTTCACTTCACAAATATTCCACAAATTTAGGAAATAACTAGTGATGACTCGAAAAAGGTAGTTGTATCTTGTTGTACAATTATTGTAGTGTCGAACATTCTATCAAATATGGCGACAACTCGATTGGGGCGTGCAACCTGTCACAGGTTCCACCCAACTAAGCCAATACAAGCACTGAACCAGCGTTGCTCAGCTGCCCAGACTGACCTCTCGTATGTTCGTGAATTCTACCGTGTTTAATCTCCAGTCAAATGTTATCCTTCATGTCCTATCCATGTGATTTGTGACGAGAGGGGTTCACAAATTGGAATTGCAGTATCTAACAGCTACCAGCAATTTTTATTATCTGATTACCATTCTAAACGAAATGCGACACACCGTTCATCAGGTCATCCGCTCGGTTCACAAAGCATATGACAATTTTCAGGCATGACTATGCTTGGAGGAACGACAGTCACCTGGCAATCAGCTTCAACAATGGACATATTATTGGACTGATTGAGGCATCACGCCCCCACCTCGATAGAAATATTATGCCGTGGTGGAGTGGGCAATATGATACCCATCAAATGCATCCCTCCACACTATAGCAAGGTGGCCTAGTATTATTACGGTGTCCAGGATGTATACTAGCAGATTCGACGTTGTCTATCGACGGGCTTTTGCCAGTAGAATTGCTGCCAGTTCAACCCATAACTATAGTTATTCAATCGGCATTATTATTATCCATGCGACGGGCGAGGGAGTTCTCCACAAGCAAATTGTTAGACATACCATTCAGCACCCCATATCCAGTCACGACGCATTCGCTGAGTTCATTCCATTGGTGACTACCGTCGTCGAGACACGCGACGTTAATTACAGGTTCCTTTGCGAAATCCTCAGGTTCCCCCGGGATGTCCACTTTAGACTCCAGTTCGACCACAGCGATGTCACTGTCGAAAGTGACATGATCCATGTCTGGGTGGATCTCTATCCTTGTGATCTCACGGTAGACAGCATTGGATTCCTGTTGGTACAGCGAGTGGGTCTTTCCTAAGGCGACTTTCCAATATGACGGATCAGTGTTACTGCAAATAAATGTGATAGTATGTGATGATGTATAAGTTACAGTTAAAGGAATTGGCCGAACATATCGGTCACAAACTATGCATTAATAGGCAATGATATAAACTGTAATGGACATGAGGTAAAAACATATACTCCATCTTTTTTTCTGCTAGGATAAACCACCGCCAGCTCTTCAGGGTACTCATGACCGATATCGTAGAGTCAAGAGTATCCATGTCCCAGTGAGTGCACACTTACAAATAATCATTGTACAGGCTCACTGATGTGTGGGAACGAATGATATTATAGGACGGAAGTGTAAACGATGTTTCTATATGGAGAAAATACATTCTATCGCAATTTTGTCCATGATCATTGGCAAGTCACACTATTGATTGTGGTCGTAAGTTGTTTTGACGAAAGAACGTCTTGCTAGCTAGCTAAATTTCCATCGCATTGTGATCTTCACCATATGAATAATATTGAATTATAAAATAATCACTGACATAATCCATCTCACCCGGACGTGGTTGTGAAGCAATGTGCAGCAGTCAGGACATGTTTGGGGGTAATCAATGTCCCCCCGCACTGGAGCTCTGGGAACCCATGATGCATCTTCAGGAGCATGACTTGCCACGGCCATCTCGTAATCGTAGTCTCCACTCCTCCTATTATCCTTGGCTCCAGAATATGAAAACTGTACCCACATACGTTCAATCCTGTGAAGATTTGATCACAGAAATTCCCAGATGTTATATAATACGTTGTTATAGCCCTCCGTGGGATGATTCAGTAGATGTTCAATTCCGTTTTTGAAATAAAATAAAAAATTGCTACCAGTACATTGTAGGCATTTCATCATGCTGCTACATATTTTGGTCAGTTCCGAGCATAACTGGTGTACTGTATGTAGTTCAAGTTTATTTACCATCAGTGATAACATGACACATACAGTATACAATATACGATAGTAGTTGAAGACCTGCATTAGGTTGAACTTTTCGAGTCTGGCCCGGTGATTAACAATAATCACATGCAAGGGGGATACAGACATAACACATGAAATTAATGATTTTAGAGGGAACAATAAGGGATTAGGAAGAGAAACTACATGTACACCTAAATATTCGTACGGTGAGAGGAGATTAACATGTGACGCTAAGTGGTCGGTGTTTTGCTTTGAAGGTATTGGGAGTGGGTTTATTCTATAAATCACGGTCTAGATTGATACATAGGTGAACACCACTACTTATTTAATACTTATTTGGTTAGGATTCCACGGTGTCTTGGAGTGTGGATGAAATGGACAATCTCTGTATCGGGTTTGAATCGTATAAAATAGGTGTTGCCCCCATTGGAGTCTCTGAATACCTCTTATAGCAAATCTTCGCATTAGGGAGTGTGAGTCATTGCCTACATAAATATACCCAATATATATGATATGGATACATATTTTTTAGCATAAGAATGCGAAACTATTTAGATGAGGGACGCGTATTACCTCAACATGATGCACAATTTCTCGAATCAAACGTGTTTGCAGGTAGCCAGGACTGGTGTGACCTGCATTTAATCTCTGCATTTACCGTTCTTTTGTACATTAATAATTTATTATTAATAATTTCTACATCGTTGTTGATTTGCACATAGCATATTTGCAAATATCATTACAGGTCCAAAGAATAAATCTTACTTGTCTGCGATTCCACTCTCACTTTCGCTGAGAAGACACTGGAGTTGACAGTATCACTTGTCTGAAAAGAGACCCACATTGAGTTCCCGATCGATGAGAGACTGTAGCAAGAACTTCCCGTGAACGTGGCCAAAGTGCGAGTATTCGATGCGTAGTTTCCCTCCCCCACTTGAAGATTGCCGACATTCGCCTCTGTCACAAACCGCTCGCACTCAAATGAGAGAGTCTCGTTGATTTCCGCTTCAAACGTCCATATTATCGGACGGCTCTGGGTCTCCCCAGACGAAGGCAAGGCAATCGTTACGGCTGGGTCATTTTTCCTAAGAAGTGCTGTGTATGGTGATCAAGAACATACGCATTAGAGCGAAGGCAGTATGAACAGCAGTTTCACTTAGAAGGTTGACTCGTTCGGGTAGGAGAGGCCCTGCCCTAATATTAATGAATAGTGAGTATGGACACCCTCCAAGACCCGTGGAACGTGTACGTTACTGTACAACCATACGAGGTGCGGGGGCTGAGGACGCCTCCTCTAATTTTATTGGTGTAAAATTTGCTAGCAATCAATTAATATCCTGAAAGCAAGATCGCATATTATAATACCGAATGCGAGCGAGCAACCCCACACCCCTCCCTCACCCTCTAACTTGAGGGGCTCCTCACACATTCACATAGGCGTAGCTGATTGGTCATTAACGTGCAGCCCGTAGGCCTATAGGGCACGGAAAAGTGTTCATCCAAGCGATCCATTGTACTCCACTAGCGTGCGGGCGGCAGTCAGGGAAAAGCCACCATAATTCGTTCGATCAAAGTTCCTTTCCCCGCATCAGTGGAGGTCAGCAGAGGATAACTGTTGGAATAAGCCTGTTCACGGTTGCATTCCACGCCGTATGCTGATGATCTATGTCGAAGTCAATCGGACGCGGCGCGCTGAGACCGGGCTGCTCGAACCGTGTACAAAGCAATGGAAATATCGCTCGTTCGGAGGTAGGGCAATATTTCGAAACTCCCCCGGAGAAAATTGTGGATCCGTTCACCATAAAACATCACTAACATTTCCCCCACATCTGAGTACAATAAAATAGTCGAAGATTGGGTGAAAATGAATCATTTCCAACTAGTTATAGCAGTTTAAAAATACCTCGTAACGATAAGTCAATGTGTAAAATTTCATCTTATCCCGAACGTTTAACTCGATTTAGCCGCTGTTAGCATGCGCATTGATAACAGTGAACTGGCTTATAGGAGAGCTGTTTTCGAAAACAAGCAAGGAATGGTTTACGCTAGTAACAGTGAACAGGTGAGCAACCTACATGTAGGTAAGCCAGTTTAAACCAACCTGTCCAGATACAGAATACGACTGACGAAAGTGGTCAAGCACGAACCGTTGTCGATGAGTCAATTTGGGTTAAACAAGCAAACTGT
The DNA here is from genome assembly GCA_032360705.1 of Eupentacta quinquesemita. Lineage (NCBI taxonomy): Eukaryota > Metazoa > Echinodermata > Holothuroidea > Dendrochirotida > Sclerodactylidae > Eupentacta > Eupentacta quinquesemita. Next base: position 13,492 of record JAUOBX010028779.1, read on the forward strand.
GTCAAGTAAAATTCAATTTCCAGTGTTTCGTTCCTGAATAGGGAATGTGATCTAATCCAATAGATTCTTCACAACTGGACATATACAACAGTTGCAGCGCTCCCGGGTGTCTCACTATTATCTGTCTGGCTGGATTGACTTACTGGGTAGGGGACCAGTACATATCAATTGATGCTTCATATAGTAGTTGTCCCATTTGAAAGGGCGGATAGGGATGCATTTGGGAAGTAACAAAACACAGTCAATTAATTTTAGGGGGCTTACCAGTGGTTGCACTGACAAGCTGAGAGACGGGTGACTGTATTCGAGATGCATGTTATAGTGAACTATATTTATCCTAACTATGAAGCTCACTAGTGGTTTAACTGACAATCTGGGAGGCATGTGACAGGGCATTTGAGACATATCATTCAGTTAACCAACAAAATATAAATGCCATTCCGCGGCAGTCATCACTTACGGCAGCCAACTTCGTCAGTTCCGTCCTGGCAGTCCCATTCGTGGTCACATACTTTGTCGGG